>JAXIVJ010016257.1:10000-29380 GCA_036785665.1 Chirona hameri
TCCCCTCGGATCTCCAGAACTACTAGACCCATTGTAAAAATTAAAACGGCATTCGATAGCCCTGGGAAATTTATCGATGGAAACATAATATTGTTGACCTCGGGGTCACCGATGACGTCACAGGTCAGGTCAAGTACAAAATGTTTGACCGTGTCAAAAGGTCTCGATGGATGGAATTGTCGCGCAAAATTGCGATATTAAACGCATAAGCTGTCGATAAATCGGTATGATTCGTGTGTCTGACACTTCTAAGTACCATTCTAAGCTGTATATGACATTGGGTCAGGTCAAGGTCATCCGAGGTCACGAGGTCAAACTGCAGATTACTGTCATTAGGCGTTGTAACACATGTTTATGAGTTGGTTTTTCGTCTAGAACGCGAAAAATGACCTTAGAACATTGTTCGTTCTATATAAATAGAAGTAAAAAGCAAAAACGGAAATGCATTTTTTATGCATAGTAATGCTGTGAGAGGTGGTCGGTTTGTGTCATTTAAAGGAAATAGTTCACCTTGGATTATTTTTACCAAACACGATTTGATTATATTTTTTAATACAATGTATTTTTATATTGTCAAAAATAGCCTTATATCGCTCCGATTCAGGACATAAGGTCGTAAATTTTTATTGTTTATCAAAACTATATGCATACTCTCTGAGTCAGAGTCCTGACGTCACACGAATGTAAAAAATGGTTCAGCCAATCAGATTCGAAAGTAGTCGCGTAAGAATAGACTCGCATTGGAGATGTGCCAACCGGCGGCCGGCGTTCGCTTGCTACCAGCTGCAAGCTGATTGGCTGATGGTATTATAGCCTCTGACCGGGCTAAAACCAGTACAACATTCTTTCGCCAGCACCGCATTCCTTCGCCAAAAAATCAAATATATTCGGCTGAAAAGTCTTTTCAGTCATGAAAACTTGCAGATAGGGGGTTTCCAACACGGGCTACAAAACTACTATCTCAGTTTAAAACTAATGCTGAAGGTGAACTATTTCCTTTAAAGGTCATAAGTCAGTCATTTGTAAAGATATCGTCTTCAAATTTGGTACACATATTCACCGAATACGTTTCGATCACATATATTCGGTTTTTGATCATTCTGTTTTTGTTGAAAATTATGAAGAGAAAAAAAATGTATTTGGATTTCTCAAAATTTTGAATAAAACAAATCACAAATTAGCCCGGTCTATTGTCAGTAGTTTTAGTTAAGACAATTGAATGTATGTTTAACATTGTACATTTGACAGCGTTTTCCGCAAACCATTATTTATCAACAAAACCCGAAGAACATGACGTCACTCTGAAATCGTTCCCGGTTGACCTATTATAACCTTATCTTTTTCCTTTGGCCAGCATGTGTAGCATTGACGCGAGAGAAGGTACTGCAAGTTTGGTGGCGATACTGGCCTTGGCTTAGGAGTAATTGCAAAATAACGGGAGGGGGGCAAGAAATAGCCCCCCAGTAAGTCGCGGGTTAAAGGAAATAGTTCACCTTCAACATGGGTTTTGAACTGAAATAGCAGTTTTGTAGCCCGTGTTGAAAAATCCTTATCTGGAACTTCTCTTGACTGAAAAGACTCTCCAGCCGAAGATATTTGACTTTTTGGCGAAGGAATACGGCGCATATATGATGTAGATGTACCGTACCGTCTGAAAGTGCCAGCACTGCCATGGAGCATGCGCAGACCAATAACGCACACAATAAAATCAATAATTTACAACCTTCTGTCTGAATTGGCGCGATGTAGGACCATTTTTAAAAAGAAAAAAAGAAACTATTAAAAATATAATAAAATCGTGTTCTGAAAAAATGTCCGAAGGTGAACTATTTCCTTTAAGTCATATGCACCTTTCTGATCATAATTTCTTATCTAATAGAGCTATAGAGTTCAAAACAACGTCATTATGTGTTTTTTTCTCGGAAAGACGCCTTGATTGATATACCAACACATTTGTCTAGCTCACTTCATATACTTAGGGTTATATGGCATTCGGTAAAATGATAAATTCCGAAAAATCGGTACCCTTCGATTTTGCTTAAATTGTACTATGTTCTTGCTCTGGGCGTTAGCCATGCACCATGACAAATTTGGAATGGGCCGCAAGTAAGTTGGAAGAAAATTACCACCAGGTGTACCATGATTTTAATTCATATGCACCTTTCTGATGATAATTTCTTATCTATTTGAGCTATAGAGTTAAAAACAGCGTCAATTTGTTTCTTTCGCCAAGCCGCGTTGATTGATTTACCAGCAAATCTTTCTTAGCTCACTTCATCTACTTATTGTTATATGGCATTCGGCAAAATGTTCAATTCCGAAAAATCGGTACCCTTCGATTTGGCTTAATTTGTAATATGTTCTTGAAATGGGCGTTAGCCATGCACCATGAACAATTTGGAATGGGGTCTAGTAATTTTGGAAGAAAATTACCATCATGTGTACCATGATTTAAGTCATAAGCACCTTTCTGATCATAATGTATTATCTAATTGAGCTATACTGTTAACAGCAGCGTCATTATGCTTGTTTCGGCAAGACGCGTTGATTGATATACCAACAAATCTTGCTAGCTCATTTCATCTGCTTATTGTTATATGGTATTTGGCAAAATGTTAAATTCGGAAAATAGGTACCCTTAGATTTTCCTTAATTTGTAATATGTTCTTACTTGGGGCGTTAGCCATGCACCATGAACAAATTTGGAATGTGCTGCCAGTATCTTTAGAAGAAAATTACTATCAGGTGTACTCATGATTATATGGTATTCGGTAAAATGTTAAATTCCGAAAAATCGGTACCTTTCGGTTTTGCTTCAATTGTAATATGTTATTGTTCTGGGCGTTAGCCATGCACCATGACAAATTTGGAATGGGCCGCGAGTAATTTTGGAAGAAAATTACAATCAGGTGTACCATGATTTTAAGTAATATGCACCTTTCTGATCATAATTTCTTACCTAACTGATCTATAGAGTTAAAAACAGCGTCATTTTGTTTCTTTCGGCAAGCCGCGTTGATTGATATACCAACAAATATCTCTAGCTCACTTCATCTACTTATGGTTATATGGCATTCGGCAAAATGTTAAATTCCGAAAAATCGGTTCTCGTCGTTTTTGCCTAAATTGTAATATGTTTTTGCTCTTGGCGTTAGCGCCATGCACCATGAACAATTTGGAATGGGGTCTAGTAATTTTGGAAGAAAATTACCATCATGTGTACCATGATTTAAGTCATAAGCACCTTTCTGATCATAATGTATTATCTAATTGAGCTATACTGTTAACAGCAGCGTCATTATGCTTGTTTCGGCAAGACGCGTTGATTGATATACCAACAAATCTTGCTAGCTCATTTCATCTGCTTATTGTTATATGGCATTCGGCAAAATGTTAAATTCGGAAAATCGGTACCCTTAGATTTTCCTTAATTTGTAATATGTTCTTGCTTGGGGCGTTAGCCATGCACCATGAACAAATTTGGAATGTGCCGCCAGTATCTTTAGAAGAAAATTACCATTAGGTGTACTCAGGGTTAAATGGCATACGGTAAAATGTTTAATTCCGAAAAATCAGTGGCCTTCGATTTTGCTTAAATTGTTCTTGTTCTTGCTCTCGGCATTAGCCATGCACCATGAAAAATTTGGAATGGGGGTCCATTAATTTTTGAAGAAAATTACCATCAGGTGTACCATGATTTAAGTCATAAGCACCTTTCTGATCATAATGTCTTATCTAATTGAGCTATACTGTTAACAGCAGCGTCATTATGCTTGTTTCGGCAAGACGCGTTGATTGATATACCAACAAATCTTGCTAGCTCATTTCATCTGCTTATTGTTATATGGCATTCGGCAAAATGTTAAATTCGGAAAATCGGTACCCTTAGATTTTCCTTAATTTGTAATATGTTCTTGCTTGGGGCGTTAGCCATGCACCATGAACAAATTTGGAATGTGCTGCCAGTATCTTTAGAAGAAAATTACTATCAGGTGTACTCATGACTATATGGTATTCGGTAAAATGTTAAATTCCGAAAAATCGGTACCTTTCGGTTTTGCTTCAATTGTAATATGTTATTGTTCTGGGGGTTAGCCATGCACCATGACAAATTTGGAATGTGCTGCCAGTATCTTTAGAAGAAATTTACTATCAGGTGTACCATGATTATATGTCATTCGGTAAAATGTTTAATTCCGAAAAATCAGTGGCCTCCGATTTTGCTTCAATTGTGATGTTATTCTTCTGGGCGTTAGCCATGCACCATTACAAATTTGGAATGGGCCGCGAGTAATTTTGGAAGAAAATGACCATCAGGTGTACCATGATTTTAAGTCATATGCACCTTTCTGATCATAATTGCTTACCTAACTGATCTATAGAGTTCAAAACAGCGTCATTATGTTTGTCTCGGAAAGACGCGTTGATTTATATACCAAATAATCTTTCTAGCTCACTTCATCTACTTATGGTTATATAGCATTCGGTAAAATGTTAAATTCCGAAAAATCGATACTCTTCTATTTTGCTTAAATTGTGATATGTTCTTGCTGTAGGCGTTAGCCATGCATCAAACAAAAATTTGGAATGGGCCGCCAGTAATTTTGGAAGAAAATTACCATCAGGTGTACAATGATTGGTGTACGTTGATTGATATACCAACAAATAGCTCACTTCATCTACTTATGGTTATATGACATTCGGTAAAATGCTAAATTCCGAAAAATCGGTAACCTTCGATTTTGCTTAATTTGTAATAATGCTCTGGGCCGGGCTTGCTCTGGGCGTTAGCCATGCACCAAGAATAAATTTGGAATGGCCCGCCAGTATTTTCAGAAGAACATTACTATCAGCTGTACTCATGATTATATGGTATTCGGTAAAATGTTAAAGTCCGATAAATCGGTACCCTTCGATTTTGCTTCAATTGTAATATGTTATTGTTCTGGGCGTTAGCCATGCATCATGACAAATTTGGAATGGGCCGCCAGTAATTTCGGAAGAAAATTACCATCAGTTGTCCTCATGGTTATATGGCATACGGTAAAATGTTAAATTCCGATAAATCGGTTCCCTTTCGATTTTGCTTAAATTGTCATATGTTGTCTCTGTTGTCTCTGGGCTTAAGACATGCACCATGACAAATTTGGAATTGGCTGCGAGTAATTTTGGAAAAAAATTACAATCAGGTGTACCATGATTTTAAGTCATATGCACCTTTCTGATCATAATGTATTATCTAACTGATCTATAGATTTCAAAACAGCGTCATTATATTTGTTTCGGCAAGACGCGTTGATTGATATACCAACAAATCTTTCTAGCTCATTTCATCTACTTATGGTTATATGGCATTCGGCAAAATGTTAAATTCCGAAAATCGGTACCCTTCGATTTTGTTTTAATTTGTAATATGTTCTTGCTCTGGGCGTTAGTCATGCACCATGCACAATTTGGAATTGGCCGCGAATAATTTTGGAAGAAAATTACCATCAGGTATACTCTGGGTTGCATGGCATACGGTAAAATGTTTAATTCCGAACAATGTTAAACAATGTTACAATATTAAACATACATGCAATTGTCTTAACTAAAATTCCTGACAATAGACCGGGTTAATTTGTGATTTTGTTTTATTCAAAATTTTGAGAAATCCAAATACATTTGTTTTTTGTTCATAATTTTCAACAAAAAACAGAATTATAAAAAAACGGAATATATGTGATCGAAACGCATTCGGTGAATATGTGTACCGAATTTGAAGACGATATCTTTACAAATGACTGACTTATGACCTTCAAATGACAAAAATCGACCACCTCTCACAGCATTACTATGCATAAAAAAATGCATTTCCGTTTTTGCTATTTACTTCTATTTATATGGAACAAACAATGGCCTAAGGTCATTTTTCGCGTTCTAGACGAAAAACAAACCCATAAACATGTGTTACAACGCCTAATGACAATAATCTGCAGTTTGACCTCGTGACCTCGGATGACCTTGACCTGACCCAAGGTCATAAACAGCTTAGGATGGTACTTAGAAGTGTCAGACACACGAATCATACCGATTTATCGACTGCTTATGCGTTTAATATCGCAATTTTGCGCGACAATTCTATCCAGACCTTTTGACACGGTCAAACATTTTTTACTTGACCTGACCTGTGACGTCATTAGTCACCCCGAGGTCAACAATATTATGTTTCCCTCGATAAATTTCCCAGGGCTATCGAATACCGTTTGAATTTTTACAATCGGTCTAGTAGTCCTTATGACTTAAATCATGGTACACTTGATGGTAATTTTCTTCCAAAATTACTAGACCCCCATTCCAATAGTAGTTGTATACTCATAGTAGCTGATTATACAACAATTATACGTATGCTGTAAAAATTTAATTGAAATTGGTCGAAAAATATGGGAGATAATGATGTTTTGATGACGTCATGTTGGTGGAAAAACAATAAATGTTTGAAAAATCGTAGAAAACAGAGTTTTGAAGCAAATTGGAAACGGAATAGAGTAAAGATATAAAATGTCATTTTCTTTAAAATGGCAATCTCGGATTTGCGAAATTGTTTTTTTTACCCCTAAAATGAACAAAAACTGATTTTTTTGGGAAAAATTACCACAAAATCAACATTTTCGAATGTTAAAAAAAAAACGGAATATATGTGAGAGAACTGAGTATAGACAATACTCAAACCAAATTTCAAAGCAATATCTCTTTTTCTGACTGAGTGATGGCTCCCTAAGGGTAAGAAACGTATGAAGTCATTTTTTTTACTTTCTGGACTTTTTTTTAGCCAGGTACGAATAAATAGTTACCTTTTCTGTATTTCTGACACAAAACTGGTGTAGGAACATGCCTATTTATCTACATTTATAAATTTCTAATTTTTAGGTTTTCTGACAGAGCAAAACCGCTGTTCTGGACGTGGTCGATCAAAGTCATTCACCTGACCTGGAAGGTCACTCGTTGACCCGAAACCTAAGAATTGCATACCGTTAGATTCCAAACATGACAGGCAACATGTGAGTTCTTACCGCGTTGCTCTATCTTGGTTTGGAAGTTAACAGGGGGAGTCTTTTTAGAACCCCCCCCCCCCCCCCCCCCCCCCCTGTATGTCGAAGGTGAAAAAACTCCCGTAGGGCGAGGGTTAACCCTCGCCCGGGTAGGGGTGGATGCTACTCCCCCCTCGGTTTTTCTGGAATAACTCGCGTAGTTTCTAACCGATTGCGATGAAACTTTCAGTACCATACTTTTTAAGATTTTACACATAATCTGAAGAGAAAAAAATTATAACCCACATGACCCGTGACCTGTTTCTCAGTCATGTCAGGCGCAACCGGCGTCCCGCAGATCGACGCTTGTTACTTGTGTAGTTTCCGAGTGTCTGTTGTTCAGGAGCATATGCAAAGGTGTTTCCAGGTGACAGTTGTGGTTTCCACTAAGATTGTGACCTCGATTGACCTTTTCAGAGGTCAACTGAGGTCATTGACCTCCGATGACATCAGATTACTTGTTTGGGCTTCTGACGGTTTCTAGGACAATTTGTGACACTGATTTCAAATTTGAGATCCATTTTATAATTATATGTTCCACTGGGGTCATGCGCATCCACAGGTCAACCGAGGTCACTGACCTCAGATGACCTGACATGACCTTTTTGGAATTTTGCAGTTTTTAGGACATCTTGTGACGCTGATTACGAATTTGGCACCTATTATGCATTATGGTATGCTCATTCACGATTCTAGGTCGATAAAATTCAATTTATACGCATTTTCAATTTTGATGATTATTTTGGTTATTGACATGATCTCAGAAGTCACCTAGTGACCCAAGAGCTTAAAATCGGGTATCAGCGGCTTCCTCTCGTCACAAGCAACACGCTCGTCTTTGAATCAAAGCTCTAGCTCAATTAGGGGCGAAACGCTAAGGGGGGTCGCACCCCCCCTACCCGAACACGTCGTGATTTTGCCCTACCCGGGCGAGAGTTAAACAAACGGACGGCGAAACCGTGCAACTGCCCTGCTCAAGCCTCCAGCACCACACTGCGTGCGAGCCCCGCTCCGGCCGGCCGACTCCGCTGCGCTCGGCTGGCCCAGCACCGCGGGCGCTGACCCGGTGCACAGTGGGCGGATTGACCCTTCTAGCGCGACACGGCCCGAAAACTGGCTTTGGCAGCCTGTAAGACAATGCAAATGAATATGTAGGTCCTTTTTGGTGCGCTGATTTCAAATATGTTATCTCAAGCGAGATAAGAAAGGAAAATAGAGGTGCAATAACCCAAAATTAATTGTCACGACTCAAATCAAGCGTAAGCGTAAGCTAAATCCAACGGCTACATCCAATAATAATAGCGGACGGCTTACATTCCAAGCTAGTGTGCGAGTATCTATCATACTAACCTGGGAACTCTGTTGGCGTGCTGGTGGGTGGGTCATCCGCGGTAGGTAGCCTGGCACATGGGCAAGGACAGCAGAAATCACCGTTCAGACACTCGCTCGCTGACAGTGCTTAGAAATGTAAGCTTACTTCGACACGCGGCCTCTCACTTCTTCTTAATATTGGAGATGAGAAACCTTACGCTATAATTTTGCGCCAAAGAAGAAGCAAGATCCTCGCTAAGTTGTATATCCAGGTACTCCAGTAAATTCGTCACTGAAAGGTTCGAGACACCGACACTAAAGCCTAACTCAGCAATATCGCGCCTGCTAACGCACATCCTTCGGCATGTTCAGGGGCCCTTCTTACCCGCCCAGGGGTCCTTTCGGTCTGGTCAGGGGCCCCTCCGGTCTGCACAGGTGCCCTTTTAACTTTCCGTGGGCCCTTTGGTCTCTCCAGGGGCCCTCTAGCCTTCTAGGCGGCCCTTCCGACCTGGCAAGGGACTGCGCTGGCTGCTTTGTCGCCTTGCCACATGCTCCGAAGGCCCTCCGACCTGCCCCGGGGCCCCTCCGTGCTGACTAGGGGCCCATTCGGCATGTTTAGGGGCCCTCTGACCCACCTAGGGGCCCTTTCGGTCTGGTCAGGGGCCCCTCTGACCTGCACAGGGGCCTTATGACCTGGCAAGGGACTGCGCTGGCCGCTTTGTCGCCCTGCAGACATGCTCGGGGGCCTCTCGACCTGCCCAGGGGCCCCTGTGCCGGCTAGGGGCCCATTCGACGTGTTCAGGGGGCCCATTCGAGGTGCTTAGGGGGCGCTCTGACCCGCTCAGGGGCCCTTTCTGTCTGGCTAGGGGCCCCTCTGACATGTACAGGGCTCTTTTGAACGTCCAAAGAGCTCTAGTCTTTCAGAGGACCCTGGAGGCCCTAAAGGGCCTTTGAAGTCCTCTAAACTCTCTAAAGACCACGCTTTGCGTGGTAAAGAGCGCATGATACCCTTCGCACGGTCTCGTCAGCCCTTTTCGGCGCGCTGCGCGCGCCGAAAAGAACCCTCCTGGCCTCCAGGGGGGGGGGGGGGGGCGCCCCCGCCTCCCCCTTGGCTACGTGCCTGTTCCACTCCCTGGTAAAGGATAAACCCCAGTGGCGCACGCAGGGGGGGGGTCAAAGGGGTCAGCTGCCCCCCCCCCCCCCGAAACTTATGAGGGGCCCGTTTCTGGTAGGGGCCCGGTCTTGGTCAGGCCCGATCGAGGTAGGGGCCCGGTGCTGGCAAAGGCGTGGCATGGGATGATGGGGCCCGGTCACAACAGGGCCCGGTCCTCGCATATTCTTGACACGGGCCCGTTTCTGGTAGGGGCCCGGTCCTGGTCAGGCCTGATCGAGGCAGGGGCCCGGTGCTGGCTAAGGCGTGATATGGGGTCCGGTCAGAACGAGAGCCCGGTACTTGAACATTATCGATGCGGGCCCGTTTCTGGTAGGGGCCCGGTCTTGGTCAGGCCCGATCGAGGCAGGGGCCCGGTGCTGGCAAAGGCGTGATATGGGGCCCGGTCATTGCATATTCTTGATACGGGCCCGTTTCTGGAAGGGGCCCGGTCTTGGTCAGTTCCGATCGAGGCAGGGTCCCGGTGCTGGCAAAGGCGTGGCATGGGGCCCGGTCTGGACGAGGGCCCGGTCACAACAGGGCCCGGTCCTCGCATATTCTTGATACGGGCCCGTTTCTGGTAGGGGCCCGGTCTTGGTCAGGCCCGATCGATGCAGGGGCCTGGTGCTGGCAAAGGCGTGGCATGGGGCCCGGTCTGGACGAGGGCCCGGCCACAACAGGGCCCGGTCCTGGCATATTCTTGATACGGGCCCGTTTCTGGTAGGGGCCCGGTCTTGGTCAGGCCTGATCGAGGCAGGGGCCCGGTGCTGGCAAAGGCGTAATATGGGGCCCGGTCCTTGCATATTCTTGATACGGGCCCGTTTCTGGTAGGGGCCCGGTCTTGGTCAGGCCTGATCGAGGCAGGGGCCGGTGCTGGCAAAGGCGTGGCATGGGGCCCGGCCATAACAGGGCCCGGTCCTCGCATATTCTTGATACGGGCCCGTTTTTGGTAGGGGCCCGGTCTTGGTCAGGCCCGATCGAGGCAGGGGCCTGGTGCTGACAAAGGCGTGATATGGGCCCGGTCCTTGCATATTCTTGATGCGGGCCTGTTTCTGGTAGGGGCCGGTCTTGGTCAGGCCCGATCGAGGCAGAGGCCCGGTGCTGGGAAAGACGTGATATAGGGCCCGGTCAAAACGAAGGCCCGGTCACAACAGGGCCCGATCCTTGCAAATTCTTGATACGGGCGTATTTGATATTGATACGTATTTGTATACATTATCCATTGTTGCTTCAGGAAATGGTTTATGGCAACTTGTGGCAACATGATGGTGGGCGCGAATGACGTAGTCGAGGCGCACTAAAACTCCAACGATGATGATGATGACATAACTACCGGGGATCGGACTGCCTAACCTGCCTAACCTGTAAAATATAATTGTTGTTGTCATTTACCTGCCTAACCTGCCTAACCTGTAAAATATAATTTGTGTTGTTGTCATTTACCTCATTTCGTCAAATTTACTCTCGGCAGTTGTACCGCACATCAGTAGCACACGCACCTAAAATTCGCACATCAGTAGCACACGCACCTAAAATTCGCACATCAGTAGCACACGCAGTCACCTTACACGACATTGACAAGAAAATTATAATGTCTCAGGTCCCATGCTGTAGGGGGCCCACTCAAAAACAAGTGACCGAAATCCGCGAAGTTTTCTCAAAACGGGTGGGGGCCCGCTCACAAGGGGGCCCGCTTTTAGGGCTCTGACCCCCCGAAATGGAATCCTGCGTGCGCCAGATAAACCCCTACATGTTTCCCCTACATTATTCGACGCATATGGCCAGCCTGTGACTGATGACAGAACCCGTGCATCCGTGCTGAACGAGGCTTTCGCAGCTAAGTTTACCGACCCCGCTGTGACGGAGTTACCGGATGCAACAGTATACCCGTTGGATGTGTGTATCGGAGACCGCTGTCCGGAGCGCGTTGCTGTCGGTAGCTCCTGGTAAGGCCTGCGGTACTGACAATATCAGTGATCGTATTTTGGTTGAATGCGCCGGGGAGCTTGTAGTCCCGATCACCAAACTGTGTAATGCGTCTTTGAGAACTGGTGTATTTCCGGAGAGATGGAAGCAGGCGAATATTAGCCCAATTTTCAAGAAAGGAGATAAACGTCAACCTTCCAACTATAGGTCCATTTTTTTAAAAGAAGATATCAATTTAGAGCTACGAAACTTGCACATAATAAAGTGCACAGTGGCAAGAACGTGCTGTGCAAAACTTGTCTTTCTATATTGCATGATGTGACCGTAATTGTATTGTCTTATGTGCGCTGTTTTACATAACATCACCATAGTGGCGATCGTGTTATACATATCGAAACAAAAAATAAGCAAAAACCAATATAAGTGAAAATTCAACTAAAGGGGCTCCAGATGTGAATTTCATCATATACAACAATCAAACCAATAGCTACTTACCGTATGAAAAATATTTTTGACATTCCAAAACAGTAGGCACACTCCCTTTAAATATACTTCGTTTTCTATTCAGATATTTTCCGATGTGATTACCATATCCTACTATATAGTTGAAATTCTAGAAGAAAATAAGAACTATTTCAAAAAGCATACCAGAAATAGTTTTGTATGGTAACAGTTTATTCTAGTTTGAACCAGGCGTGACGTAGCCATGGCAGTCGCCAAACTTGAACATACACATTATATAAGTATTCTGGGCAGACAGGCTGTCACCGTAGGAAGAGGAATGAGCATTAGTCATAACCCCGACACTAAATTCAAAGGAAATAGTTCACCTTGGAATTGTCTTCTCCCAAACACGATTTGATTATATTTGTAATACAATTAATTTTTATATTGTCAAAAATTGGCCTTATATCGCGCCGATTCAGGACAGAAGTTCGTAAATTATTATTGTTTATAAAAACTTCATGCATACTCTCGGAGTCAGTCCTGACGTCACGCGAATTAAAAAAATGGCTCAGCTAATCAGATTCGAAAGTAGATAAGGATAGACTCGCATTAGAGATGTGCCCAGGGCCCAGTCCCTATGACCTTGAATGCGCCAACCGGCGGACGGCGGTTCGCTTGCTAGCACCAGCTGCAAGCTGATTGGCTGATGGTATAGCCTCTGCCCGGGCTAGATCCAGCACCACATTCTTTCGCCAACAAATCAAATATATTCGGCTGGAGTCTTTTCAGTTAAGAAAACTTGCAGATAGGGGCTTTCCAACACGAGAGCTACAAAACTACTATCTCAGTTTAAAACTCATGTTGAAGGTGAACTATTTCCTTTAACACGCGCACGGCCAGGGATCTGCGCCAAGCACGAACGGCCGGGGGGGGGGTTGATTTCAGCCGCCCTCTAAGATCTCGAAAACCACGCCACGTAGTGACAAGCGGAAAGCGGCATTGGATAGCTCGAGACAAGCTCTATCGAAAGTATTCCGATCTTTTGTTGTCCGGTCAATAGTGAGGTCACCAGAGGCCATCAAGGGTCAGATTTGCCAGTTTTAGGACTTCTCTCAAGAAACCCCCAGATATCGCAGGAACTATGATAGCTAGGAACACACGGGAAAAAGCAATGGAAAGCTCTTGAAAATTGCATCGCCAAGGTGTCCTCAAACTGTAGCTCAGGTCAATAGTTTAGGCGCCAGATGTCATCAAAGGTCAAACAAGTTATTTTTGGCAAAACCGTTTTTTTTGCAAATAACATTTTACCTAATTAATAAAGGGCAATAGTTTTGACGCCATCGTGCTTTTCTCGTCAAGGCGCTACGAATCATATTCATGTTGACCAGGTTAGGTCAACATAGAAATTTGACCTCAGGTCAACGTCAAGTGGTGACCCAAAAAGGTAAAGTTGCATATTGGGAGACATGTCTCGATGAGATAAACAGTGTACCGGTTTCACTTCTCATCTTCATTCTGTCGTTATATACAATAAGGCGTTGGTGACCTTGGATGACCTCAGCTGACCCTGTAGGGGTCACTGAACACAAATTGCACCTGGGTCATCATGAATGGCCCATAACATGATCCAGAAGGAATTGGCCAGCTATCATGCGTATCCTCCGAATAGGAAGCATATGAATATTTCCCCATCGACTTATAATGGGAGGTCACGAAATTGACTCGACTTAAAGGGAGATAATCACCTTTTGATTTTGTTAGCAACTATTTATTTGGCCACCGTTATGGTATTAAAATGATGTGATCTAAATTTAAGAATAAAATAAAATTATTCCCTCATTCAAAGTTGGAAGTTTGGGGAAATTAATGATCGGTATATTCCCTCCACTATTGGAAAGCGCAACATCTGGCGCTTTTGCATCAATCTGTTCAACGTTGTTGAATGGGCACTTGTAATCAAATCGCCGACACTAAATAAGTAAGGTAATAGGGCACTGTTAAACTGACGATTTTAATGCACTTTTTCAAATGATTGTTGATTGTTCATAAAAGTTTGGCACATATTCCCTAAAGATAGAGTGCAGAAAACATATTGCATACCTTCATGATAAATAACAATGCGTGGGGAGGCTAATTTACTGAATTCGTTACCGAGTACTTGCTGATTATAAGCGTGGAACGCTTATCAACTATGACTTGAAATATATATCGGTAGGAATTGTTATATGCAAAATGTAATGAATTTACAATATATTTTGGTCTCGTCAATCGATTTCAGGTGCTAACTCCATTTTTGTGGAAAAAGATGATTATCTCCCTTTAAGGTCATCGATATACAAAAAAAACGAGATATACGAATTGTAGGTACGTAAATTGTGAAAATACATGCAGTCCCAGAGGCTACATTCATTTATACTGAAATAATATTGCTGTAACAATGTTTTAATGATCATACATGTTTCCATTTGATTGATTTGACATAAATTCACAATTAATTGGCAAGAATCAATTCTCAAAATTTTCACAAATTCTGTGAATTGAATGGTGATTGATTGAATCATTCAGATTCCAAAATTAATCATGATTGAATTGTTCCAAAAAGTTTAATTAATAACCAGTCTGGCCTGGTAGGGATATTTGTGCGATGTAAATTGTGCTTAACGTGAATCGCGTGTGAAGTGTCCAATACACGAGATAAAATTGAAAAAAAGAAGAAAAACAGTCTGGCACACAGTAGTCTTGAAGCACAGCAGTCGGCAATCCACACAAATCATTCAACTAAATTGAAAGAATAAAAACCCATCTCCCAAATACTAACAGCCAGTGTTTGATTTTTTGTTTGACGACCTAGTAACGACCCAGAGAGTAAAAATACATAAGTGGACTATTTTTCCGTACAATTTTTGTTTTTGGAAAACTAATATTTTCATTTTTTGAAGAAAACAAAAATATTTGGAAAGTAAAAACTCCCGATTTATAATATACATTAAATAATTGTGAGGAAAATATAATTTTATTTTGAAGTGAGATAATCACCTTTTCCCACAAAAACACCTGAAATTGATAGAACGAGACCAAAATATATTGTAAATACATTACATTTTGCATTAACGATTCCTACCGATAGATGTTTCAAGTCATAATTGATAAGCGTTCCATGCTTATAATCAGCAAGTACTCAGTAACGAATTCAGTAAATCCCTACGCATTATTTATCATGAAGGTATGCAATATGTTTCCTGCACTCTATCTTTTGCAAATATGTGCCAAACTTGTATGAACAATCAACAATCATTTGAAAAAAGTGCATTGAAATCAGGAGTTTAGCAGTGGCGGTGAGGGCGACCTATTTAGTGTCAGTGATTTGTTTATAAGTGCCCATTCAACAATGTTGAACAGATTGATGCAAAAGCGTTCTGCAAAATGCAAAAGCGCAAAATGTTGTGCTTTCCAGGAGGGAAAATACTTATCAATAATTTTCCCAAACTTCCAACTTTGAATTAGGGAATAATTGTATTTAATTCTTAAATTTATATCACATTTTAATACCATAATGGTAGCCAAAGAAATTGTTGCTAACAAAATAAAAAGTTGATTATCTCCCTTTAAAGGGAAATAATGACCTTTTGATTTTGTTAGCAACAATTTATTTGCTACCATTATGGTATTAAAATGATGTGATCTAAATTTAAGAATTAAATAAAATTGTTCCCTAATTCAAAGTTGGAAGTTTGGGAAAATGAATGATACATATTTTCCCTCAACTATTGGAAAGCAACACATCTGGCGCTTTTATATCAATCTGTTCAACATTGTTGAATGGGCACTTAGAAACAAATTGCCGACTCTAAATAGGTCACCGTTGTTATGCATCAATGAGCTTCCGATTGAACTGCCAGTTTTTGTATTGTTTAATTGTAAAGGATGGGTGGGCATATAATCACAAGCAGAATGCAAAATATATTTTCCACACCATTGCATAAAAAAGCAATACAAGAAAAGCCTGGAGTTTGATGGAAACAGAAAAGTAACTTGCAAGTACTGGTCATTAAAAGTGTAGAACGCTTTTCGGTAGGAAACTGCTATCTCTCGGAAGGAAATTTTATATGCAAATTGCAATGAATTTAAATCATATTTTGGCCTCGTCCGTCAATTTCAAGTGCTAACTCCATTGATGTGGGAAAAGGTCATTATTTCCCTTTAAAAGTACAATGTCAATAACAACATGAAAAGAGAGCAAATGTCCCGAACAAATGAAGAAATTCTTTGGACCCACAAAACTTTTACTGAATATTCAGGACCATGTTTGGTGTTCCATATGTGGTCTGTTCCAGTGGCTCCTCCAAAACAAAAATATATTAGTTTAGAGGAGGTTGGAGGAGCGCTGATTTTGTTGCCACAGGAACAATTTTGGATGAGGTATCAGCTGTTTGTGAGCATGTCAAGTAGACAGTGCTGATGCATTGAAGACAAACACAGCATCCAGATCCACAACAAATGAAATACCCAATACCTAATTTTTAAGTACCCATTGGGAAAATGAGAAGAACAATATGTTTGCACCACTTCTACTTCACATTCAGTCCCCACTCTCTTCTCTATGTGCAACCACAAATCTGGCATTGGAATTACAAATGAATGAACTGTGCCACTAATGTCTACCATAGCCTCCTCCAAAAAAAACACCTTTCATTTCAGAGGAGGTTTGGAGGAGCTTTGAGGTTAGGAGGTTAGAGGAGCCAATGGAACAGACTCATGGTGTGTGTTAGGCAGTCAGCTGCAGTCAGGGCTCCATCAAGCTTTCCCATCACAACCAAGAACACAGATGTAAGGCCTTTCCACGAACATGTATTAGCTAAATGAAGTGTGAACAATACAGCTGGGGAGAATCATACTCAATGGTCTCACAAAGCTGGCCATGGATCTCACCAGAAAGATCTTATAACCACTAGACCCCATGAGAGCACAGATGGAGGATCACAGCATGTACTGCAATGTCATTGTAATAAATTTTAGCACTCCATAACTGTATCAAAGACCAGGTCAATATAGTTCCCACCGATAACCAGTTTCACCTCTTTTCACCATGGCCTAGATTTAGTAGTCTGAATCATAGTCATAATCCTCCTCATTTACTTCAATGCTCTGGAAGTTGACAGTGTACCTCAGCATCCCTCCCACACCACCAAACCCTCGTACAAACTGTGAGCCTTCTTGTGACCGGTCAGTGATGATCTCCAGCGATGCTCCGAAGGTCTTGTAGTTGTTGGCCAGCCACTCCAGCAGTGCCATGGAGTCCACCATCTCCATCTCCACACCAGATTCACTGTCAGTGAAGTGGGTCCTGTCCTTCTCTTCTTCAGGTGTCAGGTGCAGAGTCTTTTCCTCCCACTTGCATGGTTCTTGAGGACGATTCTCTGAATGTCCAGATTCTCCCAGCAGATCAGGGTTTCCACTGCTCCAAGCTCCAGTGCAGAAAGAGTGTCTTTGACTCCAAAGCAGTACTTTCCAGTGTCCTGGCTGATCTCGTCAAAGTACCGACCAATCAGCTTCTTTTCCTGGATAAACTTGACATTTGCCAGGCACTCAGCTGACAGTTCAATGGCCTGGTTGAAGCCATTCTCACCACCATAGGACACATCCACTAGCTTGATGATTGTTGCCTGCAACCGAGGATCAAACATGTCTGACTGGCTCAGCTCCGTCTTGAAGTCGGCACTTCCAGCCAGGATCATGCCAGCAATGTTGGGCCTGTCATTTGTGATGAACAGGGTCACTGCTGTCTCAGCCACTTTCCTCACATAGTTGTGCCTCTTCTCCATCCTGAGTCGAGCAAATCGGAGAGCTGACTGACCTCCACGTCCATGCTTCTTTGGCAAGTCCACATTGAACTTGTGAAGGACATCTCTGGTGTTGCCTTGCAATGTCCCAAACAAAGCACCATTACCATCCATGATGATGAAGCCAAACTTGTTGTCATCTGCAAGCAGAGCTGAGAGAGCTTCTGTGTGGAACTTGTTGTCACACAGGTAGAGGGATGTGTTTATGGCCTTGAAGGGCTCAAAGTCAATGTTCACTTTCTTTTCCTTGCCCTCCTCAGTGACAATTGTGCCACAGTAAATCACAAGTCCATTCCCTGGAACCTTTGTGTACAGCTTCAGCCTGTGCTGCACAGATGTGATGGCTCCCAGCACAGACAATCTGTTCACTTCGTGACTTGATGTTCGAGGCAGTTCCGAACTCATCAGCCAGCATCTTTGCAACCCGGGAAATTTGGTCCCTTGGTGTATGATCAGAGAGATCATGCTGTTCCATTTCCTCTCGCTTGCTCCAAACTTTTAATGAGTTTCTTAATCTTCCAAATTTCAACATTACGGTCGGCAGATGTGTCTTCCGTCGACGCCATCTTCCTTTTCCCTTGTTCCAAGTCGAGATGGCCAACGGCGCCACCCAGACACAGTGATGATTATCTCGCTGTCCTCACGGTAGATGCTGTCCTTTCCGCTTCAATATTTAAAAATGCTAAAATATTACGCACGCGAAACAAAATCAGGGACGAACACTCATACACCACATGGCGCAAGGCATGGCTATTAGAGGCGGACATCAAGAAATGAAAGTTGTTATTCGGTTTTCGAATACCAATATTTATTTTTACAAAAATAGCTTTGTTTATGAAATCTTAACTGTACTATGTGTTTATATTTGTAAGCATTAAATTCAATTTTCAGGACAGTTTTGAGGGGGGAATATAACATTAGGGGTAGCAATCCGAATCGAATAACCAATTCGGTTTTGCCCAAATCTTATATTCGACGTGTCATTCTTTGTAGAATATTGTCCTTTATATTATAAAGAAGTCGGTAAGACCATAATCTTAGGTGATCTTAATACATTTTATAAATAGCATAAAATTACATTACAAAAATAGTTAATAAATGGTTTCAATATGGAACACAAATACTTGATACTATACAAAATTTGGGGCGCTCTATATCGAGCAGAGTGGCGCAGTGGTAGTTTGCTGGGGGGTCCAAAGTCTATATGGCAGCACGGCGTACATTTTCCTACTAGGCCCTAGGGTTCCATGTTAAAAAGCCATTTTACGGGCCCACGTTTTTTTTTACCTGCAACCGATACGACAATACAAAGTAGCTAGAAATCAAGCGTGAACATTTTTCTTTCGATTTCCGGGTTCAAAAGTGTACGCCGTGAGGTTCGTTTTCGAGCTATTAAGCATCTCGTGAACCCATGCAGATCGAGCGATGGCCAAGCGTGGGTTCGAATCCCGCTGCAGACAACAATTTTTCAATTCGACGAAATGAGGAAACGACGGAATAGTCACTGACTGTGGCCTTTTTGAAATATTATATTATTGCTAATGCTCTCATATCAACTAAATAATTAATGTATTATATTCATTAATGCATTTATTATTTTGTTATTATCATGTGAGAAGACCATAGTAATGCAATA
>JAXIVJ010016258.1:0-25000 GCA_036785665.1 Chirona hameri
TCTGAAATTTTTGGTAGCTGAGTTTACAGCAATTATACGTAGGCTGTACAAATTTATTTGAAATTGGTTGAGAATGTTAGAAATAATGACGTTTTGATGACGTCATGTTGGTAAAAAATAGAAATATTTGAAAAATCGTAGAAAATAGAGTTTTAAAGCAAATTGCAAACGCAATTCACCAAAGATACAAAATGTCAATCTCTTTCAAATGGAAATCTCAGATTCAAAATTCTGGGTTTTTGACCCCTAAAATAAAAAAAACACGGATTTTTTTTTGGGAAAAATCCCCACAAATCACAATTTTCAAAGATTTTAGAAAACCGGAATATATGTGAGATAACTGAGTATGGACAATACTCATACAAATTTCCAAACAATATCTTCATTTCTGACTGAGTGATGGCTCCCTAAGTGTAAGAAACAGATGACGTAATTTTTAAAAATAACTTTTGTTTGACTTTTTGTTGACAAGATACGAACAAATAATTACCTTTTCTGTATCTCTGAGCCAAAACTGGTCTAGGAACATGCCTTTTTATTTACATTTATCAATTTCTAATTTTGAGGTTTTCTGACAGGGCAAAATCGCTGTTCTGGACGTGGTAAATCCGAGGTCATTCACTTGACTGGAAGGTCATCCGTTGACATGAAACCTAAAAATCACATACTGTTAGATTCTCTCATGACAGGTAACATGCTGGTTCTTACCGCATTGCTCTAAGTTGCTTGGGGTTGGAAGTTAACAGGGGGGCCTGTCAGGCCCCCCCCCCCGTAGTGGCGAAGGTGAAAAAAGCTCCCGTAGGGCGAGGTTAAATGATAGAAAAGGTACGACTTATATTGAACATACCTATAGCCATCGTTGTCAATAAACAAAATGCTGAAATAGGGGCACCCTCAAAATATAGTGGACCAAATCCGTTGAGTTTTAGATTTGGGTACAGTAGGGGCACCACTGCAATTGATGACCCCCCTTTGAATATTTTCTGGATCCGCCCCCTGTTCACCAGTTCATCATTGTTCTGGAATTATCAGCTTGAACTTGGTTCTGACTGCAGTATAAGAATAACTGCAAAAAGGCGGACATCGGTCATCGTAAGACTCACACTATCTTTTTAACCGTTATCAACTTCGTGTGAAAGCAGTTTCCGGGGCGTAAACGAGGCAATGCCGCACGGATAAAAACAATTTCAAAAGTTGCCCTGTCTCGTACGTGAGAGAATGGACCGCTCATCGGTTGCCGTGAACGGACGGACAACGACATGAGATCACCACAAAAAACTCTTAATTGCCCCCACCACTGCTAACAATGGGGCTACTCCCACTAATTATAACCGGGCAGACACCACAAACCACCGGCTGCGCGCCGCGGCCCGAAACACCTGAGCGGTGCTTTCTACTTGTGAAGGAAGTGAGTCCATCCATACACTGGCATACCATCATATACAAACGGCACGCATTTGCCGCCATATTTGCAAAAGAAACAAAGGCAAAACAAGAATGCTTGATATGAACACTGAACAGCCAACAGGAGCAAATTCAACACAATAAAAAGTGAGCTAAAAAACATGACCTTTTCCTCGAAAATGTGAAAATCCAATGTTATCAAAATGTTATTATTATGTTGTAATATTTCGGCCACAGGCGTTTATCAAACAGTACAACATGTTTTACTGTTTGATAAACACCTGTGGCCGACATATTACAACATAATAATAACATTTTGATAACATTGGATTTTCACATTTTCGAGGAAAGGTCATGTTTTTTAGTTTATTAATTATATCAAGTATGTTCCTCGCACAAGCACTAAACTCTATAAAGTACAATACAAAGTGAATGAAAATATGTATATATGCTAATATCTGTTTTGAATGCACGTGCTAGTTTCTAGTTGACCTTTCATTGAAAATCTGAGCAATTATTTTGTTTTGTTCTTTGCGGCGGACTCAGCTTGTCTCCTTGATTCTAACCTTCTTCAACTGCCAGGGAATAATCATTCACCCAATTCCGTTCTTTTCGGTCTCTCTTTCAAGCGCTCTTTTCCAAGTGCCCGCCTCATTTCCATGCCATTTGTCCCCGTCTTTATCAGGCTCTCGGGAGATAGTGAGCCGTTTGGTGGCGTTAGGCGGCTCATAAGTCACCAGGCGGCGGTAACACGGCGCACGTGACTGTAACACAGTGCGCGCGGCCACCCCGCCCACCGGCTGGCGCGGCTCGGATTCACGTATACTGTCTCAGGTGGCCGGCTACACCCGAGATCCCACCAGCCGTGTGGGGTCTGCAGGGAACGGCAGGCGTCCGGTGAGATATTGAGCCATTGTGATGCGTGACGCCGCCATTCAGTCGTACGGTGAGACGCGACGATTCCTGCTAACCCATGTTATACACTGGTGGTGAGCTCAGGGGCGGCGCCACGGATTTTTGCCAGGGGTGGCAAAATTGACTGAGTAGGTCTTCTACTGGGAAAAAGTGTCACGGAAGTATACAATGCTTATAAACCTCGCGACAAACAAGATAAAAACCAACACATTTCGTCATATTTTGTTTTGTGTTATTCAATCAATCAATCAATCAATATTTATTAGGCGTCACAATGTGACAAGTACATACATAAACATAACAGAAACAGAAACAGAACACCAGCAGTGAGTATACCTACTCCTCATCCGTCTGCTTGGACGGAACTGGGTTGGCTTCGCTAGCCTCCTGAAAAGACTACGCTGAGGCAAGCAGCCTCAGAAAGCGTCTTGTCGCTTGGCACTGAGGTCCAGACAGTACCAGCCTGATACTGTCTACTAGCCCACTTCGACTACGGGGCGTGCACACACGTTCATGGTCAATGAGGCCGGCAGCGATGTCCAGGATGACGCCGAAATCATTATTGCACATTGCATACACCTGGGACAAGAATGAGCCAGCAAGTGCATCAGGGCTCACAGCGAGCTGAGCGAGACCCGAGATATATATCTGATGCAGTCGATGGGACGAGCGGAAGGTTGCTATAACACACTGAAATATGGAGCCTCTGAGCGATTCGTGTATGGGGGGGGGGGGGCAGTACTGCCGTGTAAGGCAGTAAGCAAAGCGGTGTGGTGGAAAGTGCGTGGCAGTCCCAGGGCGGCCTTGATGCAAACGGCTTTAATTAATTAGCTGATAGGTATCTATTTTTGCACGTTCTTCAATTATTTTAGCACATTTTATTTTGATACCGGACCCATACAATATTACTAGCACCTCACGATGAATTAACTATGTATCGCGTTTTTCAGATGGTAGACAATTTATAATTAGCAAATAATTGCTTCTGTAAGTATAATCTAGGAACTCATTACGTTGGACAGGAGTACGAGAAAAAACGAGTATACTCGTTTCATACATATCATATCATCATATCATATTTATTTGAACACTTCCAGAGTACTGGCTTTTCTGTGCTCATGTACATACTGGTTATTGATTCACCTTTTTTGGAAGGATTCAATCACGATTCGTTTAGGAATATGCATGTTTCAGTCATCGTTTGATTCATGGATAACCATTTCGAGAAATGCTTCTTTCCGATTCAAAGAATCAATCTTTTTTAAATCAAATAACGTTTGACTCACCATTGAAATAGCATTGCACAGTCTTTTTTATTCAATCAGCCTTGTTTCTATGCGGGTTTTGATTCAATCATGATTCACGAATAAAAACAATCGGTGGTGAATCGATTCTTCTTTGATTTAAGGGATTGTGATTGAACGATTCCAATCGATTCAATCAGAGTCGAATCAATAACCGGTCTGCATGTAACAATAGGTAAAACACTGATCAAAACACGATTGAACAGGATATACATACAGTGCATATAACATGCAACACAGGTACACGATATGTTGACAATTCCATCGAAGAAAACAGACAACATTCTTAGAACAATTCATCACTCTTGAATTTCGTAAAGACCTTCGTTTAAGCTCCGTTCGCACCTGCGGGAGCTGAAAAAGGGGAGCCGTAGATGAGCGTGACGAACGGTTTGTCACCTCACTTCGAAAAGAGAGCAGGTCAATCAGCGCAGGTGGTGCATACTCCCTAGCCAATAGTCGCTTTATCAGGATAATGTCAGAATCAACGATCATGTTGTCAATGGGCGGCCGGCCATCCGAGCTCAGCCAGTGTTGCGGAAATATGGTCGCTCTTTTCAAGTTTGAAATAATTATCGCTGCAAAATGAACGACTTTTTGCAGTCTCCACTTCTGAATGGAACACGCGCCACCCCATACACAGGCGCAATACCTGATGAGAGGGAAAACTAATGCTTCGATCAGTAACACCCTTAGTTCACGCGGTAGCCTATTTCGTAATCTGCAAATGCCTACGAGCACCTGATAGCAGCGCTGAACGGTCAATGATATGTGGTGTTCCCAGGTAAGGATGGGATCAAGCACGACTCCTAGCACTTTAGCTTTATAAGTAGCTACAAGGGTATGGCCACCAAAACGGATGTTTATTTCGCTGACTATCCTACGTCTTGTTTTAAACACTAGAAATTCAGTCTTTAATGGGTTGATTTTCAGACCATTTTGAGTAAACCAGGTCAAAGCGGTAGCTAAGGTACGTTCCATTCTGATTTTAAGCAAATCTACGTTGCATGGTTCGTCTGAGTCGATGAACTGTGTATCATCTGCATGCATAATGACCTTACTGCCTGAAATATGTGAGGCGAAATCATTGGTGAAAATTAGGAAAAGAACCGGTCCAAGCACCGAACCCTGAACGACACCGTGAGTAACTGGCACGAGGTTCGACGAATCACTACGAACAGACTAACAATGATACGACAACCAATCCTCAAAGCAATGTCTGTCTACGCCATACCAACCGGGCTTATCCAATAGCATATCATGACGCACTCTATCAAACGCTTTGGACGTGTCAGAAGTCATCAGTACCCGTCCTGCATCAATCTGGTTTGTTATGCCCGTGACAGCATCCAACATGGCAAGCTCAGTTGAGTGGTTTTGACGAAAGCCATACTGTTGCGAGTACAGTATGCAGTTAGATTGCAGAAATTGCCCTGAGTACACACGATCCGTTCACAGAGCTTCCCTATGACTGACAAAATCGATATTGGTCTATAGTTACTGGGGTCTGTGCGGTCTCTTGACTTAAAGACAGGCTGTATAATAGCAATTTTCCACATTTTTGGGACCTGACCAGTTACCAGTGAGCAGTTTAGCACGTTCAACAAGTGTGGTCCGATCACAGGAAACGTCATTCGTATCATCTGAATCGTAACACCGTCAGTGCCACACGCGCGAGACGTACCCATTCTTTTTAGTGCCATTGACAACTCGGGTAGTGTCGCAGGGGTCACTCGGAACGCATTGGCACACACTCGGGGTGGGTGCGGACCCAGTCACTCACCATTGGACGCGGCCGCTGACAGAGATTTGGCTACGGTGGGACCAAGCGAAGCGAAGTGATTGTTCAGCTTGTCGGCCCACTTGCTAGGCCCTCCAGGCGGCTTCGCTCCGTCGTTCTTGGGCTTCTTGCCGGCCATGAAGAATCGTTTGATGTTGGGCCAGATAGTTTGTCGGCTGTTTTTGAAGTTCCTTTTAAAGTATGAAGAGCATGCGATGTACTGTGCTCGTTTTACAGCATTTCTGCACTGCCTGTACCGTTTACACCTCTGCATTCGGGTGCTTGTCTTTGAGCTTCCTTGCGCAATCACGTTCTTTCATTTTCGATCTCAGGTCATCATTTTTGGCTAGTTACGGACAGGGTGGGTGCCGAACACGGATGAGTTTTAGTGGCATGTGCTTGTCGATGTTTCTGTTCCACACCTCTAAAAACCTGGCGAGTTTCTCCTCTGGGTCAGTGGATTCATAGATAGGCGTCCAATCATCCATGAGCATGTCGAGCCTGAGTGCATCTGGACATAACTCCCTGGTTGATCGAACAGTGATTTCAGTAGGCCGTCTACGCACTCTTGCACGTTTTACTTGCACTGTTGTCATATCATGATCGCTTATATTGCATGCTACCACCTCAATGTTGAAAGTCAAGCTGGGAGTGTTTGTGATTAAGTGATCTAATAATGACGGTTGCGTGCCGGGGTGTGTCGGTGACTTTATCATTTGAGTCAGGTTGTAGTCTTGAAGCATCTGACTGTAAGCTGTCACTCCCGACTTTCTGATGTCAAGAAGGTCAAAATTGGTGTCTCCTAGAAGGAATATGGGCTTGTTTTTGGCGAGCACCTGCGTTATTTGATGACTTATGTCAGTAAGTGATGGCGAGACAGCGGCGCTGGGGGGCGGTAAACTACACCGACAATTATTGGTCGGCAGCTTACCACCTGAACCCACAGGCACTCGATGTTAGAGTCAACAGATTTAACAGAGGTCTTTTCACCAGCTATTGAATCTCGATACAGGATGCATACTCCGCCTCCTCTGCAGGCTGCACCATGACTTGTTCTACTTCTTGTCACGTCTTATTATGGAGTACCCTAGGAAGATGAGGAATTTGTCACTTACTTCATGGGTCAGCCAGGTTTCACCAATGTACAAGATATCAAAATTGCTTGCTGATAGCAAGTCTCTCACATTGTCCAAGGAAGGCATGCTGGACCTTACATTAAGAAAGCCTATAGAGAGCGTACCTCGTTTGCCGTTGTTGGTTTCAATGTTGTTTGTTTCGCTGAGAGACAACCGAGGGGCTGCACCAGCTGACGGGTCCTGCTGTTCGTCATCTGTGCTGACTTTGGATGGTCGGCGCCACGCGGCACTCTTACCATGTTTGACCGATTTTCAACTTGAACCGGGATAGTATTCCCTGACGCAGGAGCAGGAGCGAGCAGGAGGGATAGTACTCCCTGACGCAGGAGCGGGGATAGTATTCCCTGACGCAGGAGCAGGAGCGAGCAGGAGGGATAGTACTCCCTGACGCAGGAGCAGGAGCGAGCAGGAGGGATAGTACTCCCTGACGCAGGAGCGGGCTCAGGGGAGACCGTCACTAGGTGAAGGTCACCAAATTTGAACCGGGATAGTATTCCCTGACGCAGGAGCGGGGATAGTATTCCCTGACGCAGGAGCGGGGATAGTATTCCCTGACGCAGGAGCGGGGATAGTATTCCCTGACGCAGGAGCGGGGATAGTATTCCCTGACGCAGGAGCCGGGATAGTATTCCCTGACGCAGGAGCGGGGATAGTATTCCCTGACGCAGGATCGGGGATAGTATTCCCTGACGCAGGAGCGGGGATAGTATTCCCTGACGCAGGAGCGGGGATAGTATTCCCTGACGCAGGAGCCGGGATAGTATTCCCTGACGCAGGAGCGGGGATAGTATTCCCTGACGCAGGAGCCGGGATAGTATTCCCTGACGCAGGAGCGGGGATAGTATTCCCTGACGCAGGAGCCGGGATAGTATTCCCTGACGCAGGAGCGGGGATAGTATTCCCTGACGCAGGAGCCGGGATAGTATTCCCTGACGCAGGAGCCGGGATAGTATTCCCTGACGCAGGAGCGGGGATAGTATTCCCTGACGCAGGAGCCGGGATAGTATTCCCTGACGCAGGAGCCGGGATAGTATTCCCTGACGCAGGAGCGGGGATAGTATTCCCTGACGCAGGAGCCGGGATAGTATTCCCTGACGCAGGAGCCGGGATAGTATTCCCTGACGCAGGAGCCGGGATAGTATTCCCTGACGCAGGAGCCGGGATAGTATTCCCTGACGCAGGAGCCGGGATAGTATTCCCTGACGCAGGAGCCGGGATAGTATTCCCTGACGCAGGAGCGGGCTCAGGGGAGACGGACCCTAGGTGAAGGTCACCAAATGTTAGAAAGAGGTCATTGCATATCATTCAACGCGTCTTGACGAAAGTAACAAAATGGTGTCCATTCTATCTTTTTATATTTATTCAGTCAAAATGTATTGGAGAATAACATCTTTCACAAAAAGAACGTATAAGATGAAACAATTTAGCATATTTGAAGACAAATAACTATATTTTTTTTCTGTTTGAACGACACTTCTTTACACTTAACAATAATAAAGTCAAAATAGGAAATACCTTTTTGGGATACCTTTTCTCAAACGTGTTTCTAATTTTTCGCTAAGTCCCCCAAAAATCAAATCCCCAAAAATCCAAATTTTAAAAAAGTACTAACTTTGAAATTTAAGGTCAAGGTCATCAAATGTCAGAAAGAGGTCATGCTGCAGAGCATGCAACTCGTCTTGATGAGAACAGAAAAATGAAGTTTACCGTACCATTCTAGTTTTATTCAGTCAAAAGTTATTAGCGAAATATTTAAACAAAATAAATAAAATAGCATGTAAAATGACTAAATTTGAGATATTTGCAGGCAAACATCCCGAATTTTTTATTCACTTAATTGACACGTCATTACATGTAAGAATAGCATAGCGAACAATTAGAAACACGTTTGAGAAAAGGTATCCCAAAAAGTTGTACAATTTCGAAAACGTACTAAATTTTTGAAATTTTCGAAAGTGAACAAAATCAACATCACCATGTTATAAAACAGCTCATTGCTATTCTAATGACATAATACATCTATATTGCTTCACAACTTCCCCGTCATATGAGCTGAGAATGATTGGCCTGCACCGTGACCTTATAAAAATTCCCGAAGAAATATCTCCTGAACCACTGCTTGTATTGCAATACAACTTGCACAGCTCACTTTAGCGCCCCAGGCTACCCCATATACCAATTTTGGCCATAATCGGTGACATGACGGTGTCATGTTGGACTTCATTTTTGTTGATTTGTCGTGGAATGCCCCAGCTACAAAAAGAAGAACATTGGGATTTTTAACTGAACCTAATTACCTGAATACTAGTAGACGTATTTCACACAATTTAGTTACCTATGTAAGGAAATTCACTCACGCGCTCCTCTGCCACCCAGCAGGCAGAAGGAGACTAAAGGCTGCGACGCTGCGTGTAAAATTATAACTTACGTTGGTTGTGAATCACTCCAAAATAGCGTCAGACGCGCCACTTTCCCTATCCCTACCGCTACCAAAATGCTAGCAAATAGAGTTAACATGAATGAGGCAAAACAATATATTTATTTCGCAAGAAGTAATTTTTTCGCAGGCAGTAGCCATTCTCATCGCCAGTTTCAGCGGATTTTTGGGTGGGGATAATTTCTATTGCCGCCCTTGTCGAGCTTGTAATGTTGGGGGTGGAGGGGGGGGGGGGGGGGGGGGGGGGGGGGGGGGGGGGGGGGGCTTTTGCCCCTACCACCCCCTTTGGATCCGCCAGTGTATGGAATTTCCATACAAAATAGGTAGTAGGTACCTATACAAGGAAATCCACTCACGCGCTCCTCTGCCATCCAGCAGGCAGCAGGAGACCAAAGGCTGCGACGCGCGCTGCGTGTAAAATTATAACTTACGTTAGTTGTGAGTCACTCCCAAATAGCGTCAGCCGCGCCACTTTCTCTATCCCTACTGCTACCAAAATGCTACCAAATAGAGGAAACACGAACGAGGCAAAACCAAGATTTCTTTCTTTCGCAAGAAGTTATTTTTTCTCTCGCAGGCAGTATCCATTTTCATCGCCAGTTTCAGCGTTTTCTTTTGGTGGGGTGTGGGGGGGGGGTCTAATTTCTATTGCCGCCCCTGTCGAGCTTGGGATGGGAGAGGGAGGGGGGGTTGCCCCTGCCGCCCCCTCCCCCTGGATCCGCCAGTGAATTCAGATTACCCGATACAGAGCGAAAGTTTGGTCAAATTGGCGAATATTATGGTTATGACTATAGATAGAATATGAGAATTAAAATAACCGGTAACCTCATAATAAGTATGTAAAGTAATAAATTAAGGCCGAAATTATATTAGATATTTCGCTATTGAAGCTTCGTCAGCAATGTTGAAAGTTTTCTGAAAGCAATGTTTTCTTACTGCATCATTTTTGCTGACGAAGCTTCAATAGCGAAATATCTAATATAATTTCGGCCTTAATTTATTACTTTACATACTTATTATGAGGTTACCGGTTATTTTAATTCTCATTATCATGATTAACCTCACACAGAGTCTTCGCCACCTTAGATCTATAGATAGAATAGTTTGAATAGCAATATAGACTAACATAACTAAAATTTGCATTGGTCGACGAAGGGAACTGTTCCATATATGTTTACAGCGGTCAGAATCCACAATTTTGACAAAACAGCACTGGTAAAATGTTGCCGGTGGCCTAAATTTTAGGGGTGGCAATGCCACTCCAGTGGCACGGCAGGGGTGGCAGTCCGCCACTCCTGCCCATATGGTGGCGCCGCCATTGGCCGTGAGCTGCCTAGTTACACTCGATATCACCACAGCTCTGGCAACGTAATGTTAGAGAAGATCTTGTCGGGCAGAGTTCAGTGAACGAAGACCGCGCCGTGCAGGTCGCGTGTAGCTGATCGACACTGGCGTCATCTCTTCAACAGACGATTACTGCATCATTTTTCTTCTTCTGGTAAGGCATGCATACAAGGTCTGTGAGTGTCTTAAATCCTAGACTAAACGGAATGGTTGCATAGGTAGAACATTTTTAATTGTATGATGCCTAACCCCCATAACCTTTAAGTGTTGATCCCACGAATCGATAGTATATTAATATGCGTTGAAATCTCCGAGAGATTTCCACGCAATGAAGGGAAGTCACTAGCACCAGCGTAGCGGCCGATGCCCAGTACCACACAAGAAATATAAGAAATATTTGGTAAACTTATGTGCCACTTCTAGCAAAATAGGTATTAGTCATTTCTCTGGCTTCAAATACAAATACCATACATAAATCCCCGGAACATATCATATACATAAGAGCGCTGAACATAAGAGCGATGGGACATTTGGGTAAAGACGTTACTCTGGGCGCCACGTTCAGCTGCTTTATTGTAGGTACTTTTAGGTTTTTGTGCTTCTCAATTTTCAATATAACTTGTAGATGGAAAACTTAACTGACCTTTGCACAAGAAATAGAAGCATAACAAAACAACTTCTTGTTTTTTTTTGCATCATAGACAGCATATCCAATAGTTTCGCTGCTCTTCATGCCATGTTTCTTCATAACACTTACTCATTCGCAATTGGTTTGCTACATAAAGCATTCTCGCATTGAGCATGCTCGAGAGCAATCAATATGACATCATATTCATTCCAACGTGTCTTTGAGCAAACATAGTACTCTCGCATGATAGCACTATCTTACAACTTGTATGGTAGGTTATTCAGGTACCTACTAGTGAAGGATGTAATGCAGCGTAGCAAAAGTTACTGGACAACTTCAGTTTAAAGTATTATTAATAAAGGTCATCATTTTAATGTAAGCACTAGGCAGCGTGCAATGATATCAACTTACTGAAATCAATAACTTGCACTGGTTCTCAGTTGCGATCCCTCAGTTGATAGACAGCCCTCGAATGACGGAGCAGGCAATCCATGCTGTTGTTGGAGCAGGCTGACAAAAGTGACAAACGACCTCATTAGTTTCACTGACAGGACTAAATCGCAAACTCTTGTCTTCATCGTTGCGCTCCAAAAAACGAACCCGTTTATATGTCTCATCCAATGCGAACACTAGTGCCTAGTACGCCGGCTGATCTTTTGAGCTGAACACGCCTTGGCTGCACATATTACATATACCTTCAAGTGGCGCCACAGAAGATCTCACACAGTCATTTTCTCTGGAGATATCACTTGATCGGCAATAACCTTTTCAAGCATGGGATTCCAAGCGATAAAATGGTTCGAGATGCTGTCATCTTTCTTTCCCCCGGACTTCTAGGCCTCCAGCTCGGCCGGATAAGGCCGAACGATTGCTACCAGAAAGGTTACAAAGTCAGACACACGATATATTGGTTTAGCCAGTGACAATGTTCTCCTTATCGGTTATATAGAAGGCGCCAGAGCATGTGGAGTAGACACATGCCCAGTTCATACGTCAAGTATAAAAGGAATTCTGTGGTAGATGACTTCAATTAATTTGTATACAGTATGACGTGAAATTTAAGAGTGATTCAGCATGGGGTCCGGATTCTTTTTTATAACCAATTGTTTTCACTATTTGACAAATGTAACAATAATGCCCAAGCGGCCGAGAAAACGGACTATGCCACGAACACTCAGTGAACGGTACTCTCGCGTGTAAAGCCGGCGGCCGTGCGGCGGCATTCCCAGCTCAGCATCAATCACGGCATTGCAGGGCCCATTCGGCCCGCCTAACCCGGTAGTTTGTGGCGCGTAAATAAGCAAGACACCGGCAATTTGATGCGAACGGTAATGACATTAGCCGTCTGTGCCAGAGCGAGCCGCTCTCAAGGCCATCAATGGCGCCATTTCCGTCCACGGCGGCGGCAAAAACGCGCCAACTCGAGTGACTTGCTCGGATTTCAATTACACAAACTACCAACCCACCAGCTGGCGCGGTAATGCCTTGCATATTCATGATTTTGTTGTCACATTTCGTGCGCGGCGAGCGCCGGTGCCGTGCCATTAAGGTCGTGTTTGCCGGCATTTGACAGAGGCATTTGGCCCCTGGTGGGCGTCAGGCGGTGCCGTTGCTCGACGGCACTGGACGGGCGCCGGCCGTCAGTAGTCGGTGGAGAGTGGTCGAGGGTGGAGGTGTGACGCTCCCGAGCGCGTGCTGGTCGGACTGCTGAGATACCGGAGAGACTGGGTGTTGGAGAGGAGAGACTGAGTTGATTACGATAGTCGAAAAGCGGTGGAACATGAGCTAGACACAGTGCACCAAAGTCAGGATTGGAGGATGAGAGACGCCGGAGGTCAGTGAGACGGGCACAGGTCAGTGAGACGGGCACAGGTCAGTTATCCGAGCTCCTCGATAGAGAGAGGGTTAATGTGATGTGCTGCTGGCAGTGTCGCCGACACAGTTATCCGAGCTCCTCGATAGAGAGAGGGTTAATGTGATGTGCTGCTGGCAGTGTCGCCGACACAGTTATCCGAGCTCCTCGATAGAGAGAGGGTTAATGTGATGTGCTGCTGGCAGTGTCGCCGACACAGTTATCCGAGCTCCTCGATAGAGAGAGGGTTAATGTGATGTGCTGCTGGCAGTGTCGCCGACACAGTTATCCGAGCTCCTCGATAGAGAGAGGGTTAATGTGATGTGCTGCTGGCAGTGTCGCCGACACAGTTATCCGAGCTCCTCGATAGAGAGAGGGTTAATGTGATGTGCTGCTGGCAGTGTCGCCGACACAGTTATCCGAGCTCCTCGATAGAGAGAGGGTTAATGTGATGTGCTGCTGGCAGTGTCGCCGACACAGTTATCCGAGCTCCTCGATAGAGAGAGGGTTAATGTGATGTGCTGCTGGCAGTGTCGCCGACACAGTTATCCGAGCTCCTCGATAGAGAGAGGGTTAATGTGATGTGCTGCTGGCAGTGTCGCCGACACAGTTATCCGAGCTCCTCGATAGAGAGAGGGTTAATGTGATGTGCTGCTGGCAGTGTCGCTGACACAGTTATCCGAGCTCCTCGATAGAGAGAGGGTTAATGTGATGTGCTGCTGGCAGTGTCGCCGACACAGTTATCCGAGCTCCTCGATAGAGAGAGGGTTAATGTGATGTGCTGCTGGCAGTGTCGCCGACACAGTTATCCGAGCTCCTCGATAGAGAGAGGGTTAATGTGATGTGCTGCTGGCAGTGTCGCCGACACAGTTATCCGAGCTCCTCGATAGAGAGAGGGTTAATGTGATGTGCTGCTGGCAGTGTCGCTGACACAGTTATGCTGTGAGGCACGAGGCAGGTGTAATACTACGCTTTCACGATCGTCAGGCTTGTGGTCTTTGTTGTTGGCTCCATTAGTGTGTTGGATAGTGACGTGGTTCGATAATATACCTACTAGTGCAACAAGATGCAATGGTGCAGCCTAGCTATCTGCATTCCCTTTTCCATACAAATATTGGTGTAATAGCATTTTGGTAGCCATGAAACTCCAAACGTTACATCAGTCGGGTAACCACCGACACCTTTATCCATCACATTATCCAGGTTCTCATTTCATCTTAGACGTCACATCAGCCTAGTACCCCTTCCGTCTCACGTCACATCAGGCTAGTACCCCTTCCGTCTCTTTACAGCACAGTCGCGCAGCCAAGTTCCATCTCTAAACGCGGCCAGGCTACACTATGCGTGATTGTCCCGCAAATCCCGCACGTCTTCTGCATGTTTGTGGGGCTTGCGTGACGTCCGGGATCTGCGTGATCATGCAAATCACGCAAGAAAAACGGATAAACCACTGTATTTTTAAACTGCTGTTAAACCACTGCATAAGATCTACCAGCCTCAACACATGTTTCAACAATCACAATTTGCTCCCACGCTTCTTCATTCGTATTCCGCCACGATACTCAGTACACATTATTCAATTTTAGGTCTATTGTACACTACAATACGCGGAATCAAGCAAAATAATAGAAACTCAATGGTCACCACGCATCACGCAATCACGCAAAACACGCAAAGAAGTTCAGAATTCTGAACTTTATTGCAGGATCTTCGTGACGTAGTTCCGCGTGTTCTGCGTGTTTGCGTGACGTTCCATGCGGGATTTGCGTGATGTACTGGTGTAGCGCAACCAATGTGTTTTCAATTAGGTGAACTTGTCTCCGATACCGTATTTATGCAGAACACGCGCGTGATCGGGAAATCACGCATAGTGTAGCCTGGGCTTAGCGCTACATCAGACGGGTAGCCCTTCCATCTGCAGACGTCACGCCAGACGGGTACCCATTTCTTCTCTTAATTGCATCAGTCGGATTAACCATTACATCCAGACGTCACTGGTCAGTCGGGTAGCCATCGCGACACCAGACCTTGCATCAGTTCGGTGGCTGCCACAGCCCGGCCGACTTTATAAAAGGCTCGTTTCCAGCAGCTCTGACGTGACATTCTGCAGATATGGAGCACGTCCAAATCAACAACGCCGCCGCGCCGCCGGCTAAATTAAAGTGGCGACGCCCATGCAGTGCGGGAAGTGGTCTGAAGTTGGCGGGGACGACCCCACTTCACTGTGTACACTGCGCACTCAGACTCAGCGCAGTTTCGACTACACTCCAGTCGAATTGGACCAGGATCGTTTCTCCGCTTCATCCAAATGTTCCATAATGGTTACTGCAGAAATGACGTGAAAGACAAGAAATGTGATGGGTCCGTCTAATTGAAATATGCATTTGACGACACTATGCATGAAGTATTTATGGTAGTCGAAGCGTTTAAGGTTATACAGTTTTGGTGTATAAATGAACAGGATTTATTCGTCACACATTAAGTGTTCACACATTCAAGTGTCAAATATTAAAATGACAATTAACACAAAGGACACAAATACACTGACATTGGCAAAAAATGACAGGAAATACAAAATATAAGCACCGAATTTTTGTGCGAGTCTGTCATTTTCTTATCCTGATGAAAAGGTTTGGCAGCTTCAAATGCACTATCACAAACCAGTAACATCAAAGCAAGTCTATTGAGCAGGCTTTTGTTCTGCTGTGTGAAGTGCTTAGTGATACAAATGATAAGAGCCGTGAAAATAGCATGGAAGGCAAACGGGCTGGGGCTGGTCATCCAAGGCAGGAGATATGCAAAATAAGGGCGAGACCACCACGCCAGTCGTAGTTTCGCGCGATTTTTATGTCTTTGCCATGTATCCCATCAATAAAATCGGTCCAATTATTTTTACAAATCACCAAGAGAGACTATAGTCACCGGATGCTCGTCGTTAAAACTTGTTCTTTCGCGCTAGTATAAACATTCCATTGGCCCATTGTCGTATTAGGAGATATAAGCTCGATAATGGTACGACGACGATAAAGCATAAAGTACGTCCATCAAAATGGGCGTGCAAATGGGGTTTCGGCATTGGCGGATTCGGGTTCTTCGTGGCTTTTGCAGAGGAGATATGAAAATGTAGAGAATGTATGGACAAAAGCGACTTACAAAAACATAACTTGGAAATGACCACCCGACAGAAATCCTCGCACTTAAATCGTCCTTAAATCCTTAAGTCGCGCGGCGCCGTGTTACCTAGTTAGCTATCTGGGCGGAAGTCACAAGTCAGAGAATGATACGCTGATGGGAAAGCGTGACATTAGAGAGGTCGAGAAGGAATATTAATTCCGGTTTAAGCGATGTAAGCTTCAGAAACAGCAGATAGTTTTCATTGAGAATCATCAAAAAGCTCAGTTTGGTGGCTTTCACTATACAACCCTGGTTTTTGTAACCTAGCGCCTAATACCAGCAGTGAAACGCAAACAAAGGTCGTTGCCAGGCTATAGCATGTTTTAATGGTGATAACGTTAGGTTTCAGTGTATAGTACCCAGAGCTGGACATCTTTAACAAAATTTGTAACTTCCGTTAATATTAGTCCGTTAACCGAAAAGTTAATTTCGTTAACGTTAAATCGTTATTTTTTGGGGAAAATTAACGGAAGTTACCGTTAATCCGTTAAATAATTCGGGACTGCAATTTCGACTTTCTCAAAGTGCAAAACGAAGTTAAACTTCGCAGTGAGATTGAAGAGAATCACGATTGCTTCAGGATTGATCATTGTTTAAAATCGCAGACAATGGTAGAAGCTGTTAAAGGTCGAGACGTGATAGTTGTTCTCCCCAGTGTTCGGCAATATAGAAGAGTTGTGCGTGGATTGAGAGCCTTCACCAGCTCACCAAACGCGCCCCACTCCACGACTCGCAACGGGATCATTTCCTCCACGAAGAGGTTTACTATTGTTTCTCTCCAAATCTTCCTTGGCAACACGTGGAACCTGTTGCTCATTTATAGCTCGTTTGATCGTTGGCTGATTTTTTTTTGGGACGGTGGTTAGATGGAACATCCCTCTTTCGTTACTCCCTCTGACGCCGTCTGAGTCACGATTCGATCCCCCCTCTCGAAGCGGCGACCCCGATTCGATCCCTCCTTAATCCATCAAACTTGGCAAATGCTGCCGGACGAACTCTCTTCACAAGAGACTTCAAGTTTTGAAGACTTGTGATGTGACCGTTGATGATCGTTTTTTAGGTCTGCATAGACAGCGCTCAAAGTTGATGGTGTTCCCTTCTCTGCACTTTATAACCAAGTGTTTTTAAAACAAAAATATATGGGGCCATGGGTCTCTTTTTCGTCGGTGCAAGCTTGCCAATTGACACGGCGTTTTTCTTTAGGCCAATAACAAGTATGCCAAATTTCACTGCGATCCTTTGAGTTTTGGTCCCCTCCCTCGGGCCTCCGTAAGTTGTCGACCCCTACCCAAAAGGTCAAAAATCGAAGTCGTCGTACATACCTCCGCGTGTGCTCATTTGAAAGCTCTTGTCGAGAGAGTAAACCTTAATTCAGTCGAAATGCTCTAAATTCAAGTTTTCGTTCTATGAGTCACACTGGCGGATCCAGCCGTCGGTTTTGGGGGGCCAACTTTTTGTGGCAAAAGGTACCCCCACTTTTTTTCTCCGCGGATTTGGGCCGTTCACCTTATTTTGGTATTCGAGCTTAAGAAATTCACTTCAAATTCACAAACAAATCACTTTTTCAATTTTTGGGGTTCAAAAACCCCAAATTTGGGAAATCCGAAATTGCCATGATAAAGAAAAGGTAATTTTCTTTCTTTTGACGTTTTGTATTTGCAATTTGCTTCAAAACTCTATTTTCTACGATTTTCCAAACATTTATCGTTTTTCCACCAAGAATGGCATGGCATGACGTCATTACAACGTCATTATCTCCCAAAATACTCCATCAATTTCATTGAGAGGTGGCGAGAAGACTTAAACTTGATGTAGCATAAGGTACTGCAAGTTTCACGTTGATATGTATCATAGTTTTCAGGTTATTGAGAAAATCCGAGAGGGGGCAGATACTTCTGATATGGTTTGAGCTAGAAGTTAGCTAGAGCTAGAGCTAGTTTTTCCCAAATATCTCAACCTAGGTACCTACCTATAGTTTGTTTTATTTTGATTGCACAATTGCCATTCAGTTGCTGACACTAGGTCCACAAAAATCACTTTATTGACGCGTCAATATTTTGACGCAAAGTGGCTTTGCGTCAAAAAATGTTTGTCATAGGCACTGTACTTAAGGATATCAAAAATTGACACAATTATTGACACATTTCACTAAAAACACCTAGTCCCCATGGAAAATGGTCAGTCTCCAAAAATAATCACACCATCTGATACACAACTGTTTAATCCATCCACCTCGGTCACAACTCAAACTGTTTACGTAAGTTGTTTTGGTTTGTTTCAGGACGCATTGAGACGCCATCACGTGGCGACAAATTACATGAAATGTGTTTCTGTCATTTTCTTAGGATAACCTTTTAAAATTCTCAAGTTTATATTTTGTAAGTAAATACAACTAATTTTATAATGTAATTACACAAAACTATTATGAAAAGTATTATTTTTTAAAACAAAATTCTTCACCCATGGTTTACTGCATCAATATTTTGATACAGTGATTTTAATTTGAGTAAAAAAATCGATTCAGGTGAACCAAGGGATAACAAAATTGATGCACTTATAAAGCAATATTGCATCAAATTCCAAGATAATTATTGAACATCTAGGTGGCTGAAACTGTATTGCCACAATGCACAATGCACATATGCATGTGCCATTCATCCCATCACTGTTATCCAGTGCTTCATAATTGCCGTTTGTAAATCGGTCATTTTCCCCAATACCATTTATATTGGGCTGGATCAAAATATTGACGCGTCAACAAAAACAAATTATTTGGGCCTAGTGCCAGCAACTGCATTGGGACCTTCGTGATAATCGCACGTGAATTTTGTACTCACCGCTGTCACACGTCCCGAAAAGTTATTTCCACAAAAGCAACGCGTCATTTTTGATAACCATTTGCGCCAAAATTAGAGTGTAGATTGGATTCCAAATCGATACCATATGAAGTCTTCCTACATGTAAACAAACGTTTGTTCGAGCTTCAGTTCCGACTGGCAGTTTGCTGGCCGCTATTTTCTCGTCCAGTTGAGCTTTTTTTTAAGCCCAGATTTCATGGTAAGAGCCGTGTTTTCCAATTTCCCCCCCCCCCAGTTTTTCACTGTGGATAGCTGGATTTTGATTGCTGCGAAGTAAATTTTTACAATAAATTGTTAACGTTTGGGGGAAATACATGTTGCCCCCTCCCCCCTCCCCTTCGAGGCTGTTGGGGGGGGGGGGGGGGGGGGAGATGGCCTTTTTGCCCCCCCCCTGGATCCGCTAGTGATGAGTCATAAACAGAGCCCAAAAGCAAGCCTTCAATAGAGCTCTATTGAAGGCTTGGTTTTGGGCTCTGTTTATGACTCATAGAACGAACACTTGAATTTAGAGCATTTCGACTGAATTAAAGTTTACTCTACTCGAAAAGAGCTTTCAAATGAGCACACGTGGAGGTCTGTACGACGACTTTTATTTTTTCCCTTTGGGTAGGGGTCGACAACTTACGGAGGCCGGGGGGGCAAAACTCAAAGGATCGCAATGAAATTTGGCATACTTGTTATTGACCTAAAGAAGAACGACGTGTCAATTGGCAAGCTTGCACAGACGATTTTTTTTGGGGGGACACACCCTAATCCCCACTAGTCTCTGGCCTTTCTCTCGTGCCTGGAGACTCCACAAAAGGCGTAGGCAAACCTTATCCAGACAGGACCACTGCGCTGCACACCAGATCTGTGCACAGACTGATCCGTTGGTTGACTGTGCCCGCCAGGAGAAATGAGTTCGGCTCGATTAGATAAGGCATGCGTTGCTGACGTTACCGGAGACGCTGGATGGCATGTGTTCGGTGTCGTGTGTTTATCAGGTGGCAAATCACTTTGGATTCTTAGTACAAAATCAAAGTAACGGATTAACGGACAAACTCTCCAGTTAACGGAAGTGAATGGTTCCGTTAACTATTTTAAAATGTAACGAGAGCGTTAAAACGTTAAAAAGTTAACTCGTTAATTAACGGACTAGCGGAAGTATGCTCAGCTCTGGTAGTACCCATATTGAATGTCCCGTCAGACGAGCTGCGCTGAAGCGGTTACGCTGTAACAGTCGAAGGCTATTCATTGCCTGTCATCTATAAGTTTTGTTGAATATTCAACCGAACGCACGTAATTCTGCTCCATATGTCTGACTGCATACCCTGATGACCCGTCTGCGGCATGCCGCCATGCCGTATAAATGCCCTGGCCGCGGCTCGGTACGGAGCTAATAATACCTCAAAGAACCCAACTCTTAAACGACCCTAATTTGTTACGGCAATCTGAATCAGAGTTTAATTAAGCTTTATGGGGTCACGGGAGTAATGAACCGTTGGCAGCGTTTGCATCACACCCGGCCACATCACACCCGGCCACATCACACCCGGCCACATCACACCCGGTCACATCACACCCGGCCACATCACACCCGGCCACATCACACCCGGCCAGCAGCCTGGATGTAACGCCGCCCGGCCACATCACACCCGGCCAGCAGCCTGGGTGTAACGCCGCCGGCAAGATGGGCTTGTTGCGTGTCTGCTGCTTCGTTTCCTGGCGCGTCGGTGGCGGCAAATCGCGGATTAATCTCGGCAGCCACCAATGACCACCCACCTCAGAACTCAGACGCCGCCATTATAAATGGCATCGGGGCGCATCACCAGCTTTGTGTGAAATTAAACGGCCATCAGTTGGCACCGGGCGGCCATTAATAATTTACGGAACAACCTGCCTCTCTCCGCCTCTGCCGGCGCGGCTGCCGGCACCCCTGCCTCTGCCTCGGCCGCTGCTGGTGTCGGCACCCCTGCCTCGGCCGCTGCCGCTGCTGGTGCCGGTGCCGCTGTCGGCACCCCTGCCTCTGCCGCTGCCTCTGCCGCTTCTGATGCCGGTGGCTCTGACGGTGCCAGTGCTGGTGCCGCTGCTGGTGCCGGCGTCGCTGTACCTGCCAGTGTCGGTACCGGTGTCTCTGACGGTGCCGGTGCCGTTGCCGTTGCCGTTGCCGGTGCTGGTGCCGCTACATCTGCCAGTGTTGGTGCCGGTGCTGGTGCCGCTACATCTGCCAGTGTCGGTGCCGGTGCTGATGCCGCTGCATTTGCCAGTGTCGGTGCCGGTGCTGATGCCGCTGCATCTGCCAGCGTCGGTGCCGGTGTCTCTGACGGTGCCGGAGCCGGTGCCGGTGCCGCTGCATCTGCCAGTGTCGGTGCCGGTGTCGATAACAGGGTCGGCATGTGCTCAGAATGCGCGCCGGGAGGCTCCGCGGGCCGGGGCTGGGTGGAGCGGCGCCGCGGTCGCAGTCAGGCGGTGACAGACGGCGGAGCTGTTTGGTTAACGGGCGCGCGCTCGGATGTTATTGTTTTCTCGCATATGCCGCCGACGAGTGCTCATTTCCGCGGCCGCTGTTCGGAATGGTGGGGCGCGATTCATTTTTCGGGGTCTCTAGAAGTGGTACGCAAGTGGTACTTTGCTTGATTAAATTGCCGACGCGTCGCATGCAGTACTGGTGAATGATCGCTTTGTGCGCGCAGAAGTGCCGGAGACCAAATCATATTGTGGCGTATTCATGGGCTGGGTGATGAGGGGAGACTGGGGTGCGTTTGCGTGGAGGGTGCTGATTGGGTTATGATGTCAATATTTTCTTTCCCTGATTTAACGCACTGATAGGCAGTACGTATGCTGGGCATACTCCAGTCACACAGAGCTGTATTCTAGGCGATTTGATGCCAGTTAATTGGAGCACATCTGACGGAATGCCGGCCAGTGGCCACTGGCCAATGACATTTAGTCAGTACTCAGTAACAATCGGAACTGCCAACGTGTGCGTCTGCGCATTCGAAAGCTTCCACACTGCGCCAGCGGCGAATCCGTCACCGAGGAACCGATCCGATGAGGGCGCACAATGTTTATCCAATCTGGATCGACCAATGCGTCCAATATCCTGATCGCCATGAATGTCTGCCGTCCATGTGACACCCTGACACCATGCCACCGTGTCAGCCTGACACAGTGTCAGCCTGACACAGTGTCAGCCTGACACAGTGTCACTGTGCCATCGTGCTGTGGGCGCTTCTGTCCACCGCCAGTGTGACATCCCGCCCCCGGCTCTGAGACCAGCCTTTTGAAGTCTTCCAATGTCTGTTGACAGCCCCACCTCAGCGCCGCCGCCTACAGCCCGTCTCCACACCGGCTGTTTATGGAGTCGGGGCAGGGATGCCGGTGCCGACGCGCAATTTCCGCCCGCGTTCAATATATCGCGCGGCACGGGGCGCGCTCTGTGGGGGCGCCCGGTCCGATCTGCGCCGTCCGGCTCGACCTGACTGCGAGACGGCCTTTATTGCTAACGCGGGCCGTCGGGCCGCGATCTCAGGAAGGCCGGTGTCTGGGCGGCGGCGGCGGGGGCGGGGGCGGGGGCGGGCTCCGGACCTCGGCAGCGGAAATGAAGGTCCTGCGCCACCGGGGAGCAGTGCGGCGAGATGACCGTCATTGTTCATCCCTGCCTTACGGCTGCTCCCCGGGGACGATCAAGGTCGCCGCGGAAGATAAAGATCGGGGACGCCCCGTGGTCCCCGAGTCATGGCAGCCCATGTCGGTCAGGGGATATGGTGGGCTTCATACCAGACAACCAGCTGCCATCGTGTCCGGGAGAACGGCGGCCATGATATTTCAGTGTGCGCCAGGCTCATCAGGGCCAGAGGCTGTCGGTGAACATATGGTGACAGTCTGCCATGTGGATCAGGATAAATACAGAGTAGTGACCCGGACGCTCTGAGGTCCGGGTCACTCTGTAAAATCGGGACTATGAAGCGGTCAAGGTCCTCAGCGAAACGGTGCCATCAGACGGCAACAGGACGAGCTGGTGACGCCTTTGTTGATATTTTTAGAGTCGAGAAATAACCAAACATAGTAACTATTTCAATGTCCCAGCACTGTGTTATGGTGCAACAGTCATGCATAGTTCATTTTGAATATAAACGAGAACATTAAACGATCAGCTCATTGTCCTCTTCATATGTCAACTGGCTCAATGCTAGTGAATGAACTCAGCTTTATGTCTATTGTTTATTTTCAGAAGAATTCATATGCAAATTTCATACGATCATGTTCCTTACGACAAAAAAGCACCATACCCGCAGTATCTGCGGCGCTCTATAGCCCAAACCACCGTCACCATGGTTACCAACAACAGCGCTGCTGCTGATAACAATCATTGCCATGTTACTGGTGAAGACATCTTTAAATACGGTCATACATCGGTCTTGGAGAAAGCTCCGCAGGATCATTTAGCTGTCAAAGCTCGTCTTAGCTTCACTCATCGATGGCCAATGCAATCAATCAACCGTCTATTGGGTTCAAATTATTCATCCAGACAGCGTCTTATCCTTCCCGGCGCCGGACAAGAAACGAAACTCTGTCCAAGTTTGGCTAGTTTCCTTTGTTGTTAGTCAGAGATCGGTTGGCATCCGGCCGGCGCGCCGGCTGGGGGCGAAGCAGTGATGTCTTTATGTCGGACTGCGGCTCTGGGGCACGCTGATTGGACTCGTTCGCCGTCCGTCTACGCGGGGGGATCTGCGGGGCGGGTCTGGCGGGTAAACGTGGACACCGTACGGCTCGTGTGCGTCTGCCGGCCGCTCCTGCACTATGCAGTGTGCAACACTGATGCAATCAGCTGGAAGGCATCACCGAGCCGGCGACTGATGCCGCCGAATTCAGAAGAATCACGCGTGACATATATACCGCTCGCGCTAGAGTGCACCTGTTTCACATAACGCCAGTCATTTGCCGCCGCAACTGTTCTATCCATCCAGCGACGGCGGTGTTTCTGCGTCTATGCGTCGCATCTGTTGCCGATCCAGGCGGAACTAGCTGGACCCGATCCCATCCCGCGCACTAACCGCGCCTCTAAATTATCAACGCCGTCCGAGGCGGGCGCCGAATGCGGAGGTTCGGCTGAAAGCGATGTTTTCATTCGGTAATTTTGCCTGGCGTGCGCGTGACGCGCACGGCAAAGGGGCTCGTTTGCTAAACTGATTTGGACGTTTCCGTCGGCTCTGAGTGCCCGCCCGTGTTTGGCACCGCCACTCTGCCCGTGGGCCCGTGTTTGGCACCGCCACTCTGCCCGCCGTGGGCCCGTGTTTGGCACCGCCACTCTGCCCGTGGGCCCGTGTTTGGCACCGCCACTTGTCCGTGGGCCCGTGTTTGGCATCGCCACTCTGCCCGTGGGCCGGTGTTTGGCACCGCCACTCTGCCCGTGGGCCCGTGTTTGGCACCGTCACTTGCCCGTGTGCCCGTGTTTGGCACCGCCACTTTGCCCGTGGGCCCGTGTTTGGCACCGCCACTCTGCCCGTGGGCCCGTGTTTGGCACCGCTACTTGCCCGTGGGCCCGTGTTTGGCACCGCCACTCTGCCCGCCGTGGGCCCGTGTTTGGCACCGCCACTCTGCCCGTGGGCCCGTGTTTGGCACTGCCACTCTGCCCGTGGGCCCGTGTTTGGCACCGCCAGACAGACAAGGTGTTGTCTCTAGGGAAGCCTGGGATGGAATTCGAACAGAAATTAACTTATGCTAAAGGAGCATCTGGATGATATCGGTGTCACACACTGCACCAAAACTGGTGTAGTCGACATTTTTGTTGACATTTAATCGAGGATGACCAAAAACATTGGTTGGTCTGTACCATACAACTTGCTTGTTCATTTAAACGTTTACATATCTTTTCTATAGTTATGTTGTAATCAGTTTATTCTAAGCAGTGTGTTTTTGCGGAATCCCAGCTTACCATTCGATCAAATATTATATATTAAACGAAGGACCTATGACTCGATCTGTGTTTAAATTGCCCTCTGCCACTGACGTCACTGCGATGATCATCGTTAACCCTATTACTGTCGGGGGCTAAACAAATATACGAAACTGTCGGGGGGGGGGGGGGGGGGGCTATTCGCCCCCCCCCCTTCGTATCTCGGAAACCGCTGGACCGACTCTCTCCGGGAAAGCGGCATTCGATTCTTGGAGCATGAACTACATTCT
>JAXIVJ010016258.1:27500-29379 GCA_036785665.1 Chirona hameri
CTGGCTGGCTGGCTGGCTGGCTGGCTGGCTGGCTGGCTGGCTGGCTGGCTGGCTGGCTGGCTGGCTGGCTGGCTGGCTGGCTGGCTGGCTGGCTGGCTGGCTGGCTGGCTGGCTGGCTGGCTGGCTGGCTGGCTGGCTGGCTGGCTGGCTGGCTGGCTGGCTGGCTGGCTGGCTGGCTGGCTGGCTGGCTGGCTGGCTGGCTGGCTGGCTGGCTGGCTGGCTGGCTGGCTGGCTGGCTGGCTGGCTGGATGGATGGATGGATGGATGGATGGATGGATGGATGGATGGATGGATGGATGGATGGATGGATGGATGGATGGATGGATGGATGGATGGATGGATGGATGGATGGATGGATGGATGGATGGATGGATGGATGGATGGATGGATGGATGGATGGATGGATGGATGGATGGATGGATGGATGGATGGATGGATGGATGGATGGATGGATGGATGGATGGATGGATGGATGGATGGATGGATGGATGGATGGATGGATGGATGGATGGATGGATGGATGGATGGATGGATGGATGGATGGATGGATGGATGGATGGATGGATGGATGGATGGATGGATGGATGGATGGATGGATGGATGGATGGATGGATGGATGGATGGATGGATGGATGGATGGATGGATGGATGGATGGATGGATGGATGGATGGATGGATGGATGGATGGATGGATGGATGGATGGATGGATGGATGGATGGATGGATGGATGGATGGATGGATGGATGGATGGATGGATGGATGGATGGATGGATGGATGGATGGATGGATGGATGGATGGATGGATGGATGGATGGATGGATGGATGGATGGATGGATGGATGGATGGATGGATGGATGGATGGATGGATGGATGGATGGATGGATGGATGGATGGATGGATGGATGGATGGATGGATGGATGGATGGATGGATGGATGGATGGATGGATGGATGGATGGATGGATGGATGGATGGATGGATGGATGGATGGATGGATGGATGGATGGATGGATGGATGGATGGATGGATGGATGGATGGATGGATGGATGGATGGATGGATGGATGGATGGATGGATGGATGGATGGATGGATGGATGGATGGATGGATGGATGGATGGATGGATGGATGGATGGATGGATGGATGGATGGATGGATGGATGGATGGATGGATGGATGGATGGATGGATGGATGGATGGATGGATGGATGGATGGATGGATGGATGGATGGATGGATGGATGGATGGATGGATGGATGGATGGATGGATGGATGGATGGATGGATGGATGGATGGATGGATGGATGGATGGATGGATGGATGGATGGATGGATGGATGGATGGATGGATGGATGGATGGATGGATGGATGGATGGATGGATGGATGGATGGATGGATGGATGGATGGATGGATGGATGGATGGATGGATGGATGGATGGATGGATGGATGGATGGATGGATGGATGGATGGATGGATGGATGGATGGATGGATGGATGGATGGATGGATGGATGGATGGATGGATGGATGGATGGATGGATGGATGGATGGATGGATGGATGGATGGATGGATGGATGGATGGATGGATGGATGGATGGATGGATGGATGGATGGATGGATGGATGGATGGATGGATGGATGGATGGATGGATGGATGGATGGATGGATGGATGGATGGATGGATGGATGGATGGATGGATGGATGGATGGATGGATGGATGGATGGATGGATGGATGGATGGATGATGGATGGATGGATGGATGGATGGATGGATGGATGGATGGATGGATGATGATGGATGGATGGATGGATGGATGGATGGATGGATGGATGGATGGATGGATGGATGGATGGATGGATGGATGGATGGATGGAT
>JAXIVJ010016259.1:5000-29376 GCA_036785665.1 Chirona hameri
CCGATCCCTGGGCGTCGAAAGGGGGGGGGGGACTGCGTGCCCTCCTCCCCCAGCCTGCCCTAACGACACTCAATGAGACCAAGAGCCTTTCACTTCAGACCTTTGAGCAGCGGGTACCGACCACCCCTGTGTCCGAGACGCAGGGAAAGGCCCGTTATCAGATAATGACTACCGACTTGGCGCCTAGGGGTGGCGATAACGGTACAGCGATAACGCTGCCGGCTGCCTCCGGTTTATCGTAGATTGGAAGTGGCGGACAGGGTGACAAAGCAGTGGCACCAAACATGGTAATTTATAGGGAGGCAAGGCGGCTTATTCATGGGGGAAGATGACAATAAAATAATATTACAACTACGCAATCAGGTCTGACCGAAGCAAGGTAAGTACTTGTCTGTGTCCATAGTCAGAATGCACAGAACCTAGCCCAAAATGCATTTGTTTAAATGTGTAACAAATTTCCGAATATTTTTCCCTGCCTTGGATGCTGGTACTGCAATCAGGATGCGTTATTGAACATCTTACCGCAGTATCAACTTCACATTTAGAAACGGAAGTTTCGGAAACCAAGGTTCACGTTTTTCTACATATCGGCATGACCTGACGTCACTAAAACGTCATTATCTCCCAAACTATTCTGACTGCTGCGTCAATAATCAGATAAAACCGACACTCATATTTGATGCTTTGGAAACACAAAGCAGTTTCCCTACCTACATCCTGCCGTTTTCCAGTTACCAGTTACCAGTTTATTAGAAAAAGATCGACGTAATTAAATAATCGTGGCTTTTCACCCTTTCACGTCATATTTCTAAAACAGTGGGGACAACACTAAGGTTGAGGAGCCAAAAACTTAAACAGGCATACAATACACTCAATTAAAAGCACACACACAAACACTATAAGACAAGATAGACAGTGGCAGATCTCCCATCTAAATATCAGGTACCTTCAGCTCTCATGGCAGCCTTCAAAGTGGTACGAAAGTTGGGGCCGGCAGGATCCAGATCCAGTGTTCAGTAGAGAAACACCACGGTAGCATAGCCTACGTCGGCCGGACTCGGTGCGTATGCGTGGCACCGTCCAGTTTAGCACGACGCGTGTCGTGTTCATGGACATCAATGGTCATCAATGGACATCCAGCCTTGGCACACTGGCGCTCTCGTAGCCAGACTTGTGCCTGGATCCCGAAGTTGGATCTGGGATCTCAGTGGATCCCTCGGCATAAAATGCATCAAGCCCTCTGCGTAAAACGCATGAAGATCTGGGATCCTCCTGGATCCCTCGGCGTAAAATGCTTCAGGATCTGGGATCTCAGTGGATCTCTAATTTAAACGAGCCTCATATCTTGAAACAGGGACATGCAGAGACTGACATCAAAATTTGTGGTCTCTATTTTGCGTATGTAGTATGTACTATGTAGATAATTAGTACCTGCAAATTACCTTGTACCTATTAGCAAACATTGAGATTGTAATGCATTCTCCCATATTATAAAATTAGCAAGAAGTAGGTACCTACCGGCGTGCCTGGATCCCGACGTTGGATCTGGGATTACAGTGGATCCCTCGGCATACAATATATCAGGATATGGGATCTTTGTGGATCCCTCGGCTTATTGTATTGATCTGGTGTCCCATGTGGATGTTGGGACACACGACACATATATCCGGATCTCAGCTGGATCCCGGGATCCATGCACATGTCTCCTTGTAGCTATGTCAATACGGGACAGATGTGTATCGTGTTCTATACATTATTATTTTCGCTGATTTCTAATGGACATCATGGGCGTGTTTGAGCTGTCTTCACGTCCACCTTGACCTTCGCCCTACGGGGACCTTTTCTCACCTTCGCCCTACGGGGGACAGGCCCCCTTGTTAACTTCCAAACCAAGCAACATAGAGCAATGCGGTAAGAATCAGGATGTTGCCTGTCATGAGAGGAATCTAGCAGTAAGCGATTTTTAGGTTGCAGGTCAACGGGTGACCTTCCAGGTCAAGTGAATGACCTAAGATCGACCACGTCCAAAAATAGCTCTGTCCGTCGGTATTACCAAAGTTATGAGTATAAAACGATTTGATTAGCGTCAAAATGTTGGTCGTTGTATTAGCTATCTGGCAAAATATCTATTTTTAGGTCTGGTCCAGACCTCTTAGGTCACGAAAATCGTCACCATAGATGATAATTGCTATGTTGCATTACAGCACATGTACATGGCGCTCACTGACAGACATCGGAGACTCTTGAGAGTTATCAGAGACCATACAGGGGTCGATTTAGTCTCTGCAGATAGCCACATTTTACGAGAACTTTCGAGGGGGTCTTTTGGTCTCAAGATTATCTTTTTTTGTCAAGGTTCTCAGCGTGAACTATTTAGTCTTGCTTGAGGATGCCTGAAAAAGTATCGGTGCCGGCCGGGATTGAACCGGGGACCCTTCACATGTTAAGCGAGCGCTCTACCACTGAGCTACGGCGTAGCTTATACCAGAACAAGCAAAAAGACGTTACCAACCAAGGCAATTGCTGGGTGATGTTGATACCTACCGACTTTCCGTGTATTAATATTGTTTGGTTAACAAATGATAGTATGAAAGTAATATTTACAAATCAAAACGATCGAAAAAATAATAGTTATTCGGTATTTACTTTAATAAAAGTCGGTTTCCGTCGTTGCAATTACAGCGACACCTGCAGTGCTATGGTGGCGCCATCTGCATGGAATGAATTCAATTTCAGGGTTCTCTCAGGAGATCATCCACTGTTCTCAACAGGTGACTGCTAAAACATCCCGCGGGTTCGATCCTCGATCGCGACAGACTTTTCTATTTCGTTGACTGTCTGATGGTCTCAGAGACATACAATTGTCAGCTGGAGACATATTTACTCCCAACAACCAACGCGGAGACCATGTAGATGTATCAGGCGAGACCATCCACTGAAAGGTCTCGAAATGGAGACCGCGCAGGTTTCTCAGGGAAGAGCATTCAGCAAAAGTTCTCAAAAGTGTTTCTGAGTGACATCCGAACTATAACTTGACATATAACTTCCGAACGGAGAGAGAGAGATAGAGACACCGTAAAAAGGAATTTCCGAACGGAGAGAGAGATAGAGAGACACCGTAAAAGTAACGTGTTGTCTGTCATAAGGAGACTCCAAAGTCATCCCATTTTGAGTATCTAGGTCAACTGGTGACCTTTAGGGTCAGGTCGATGACCCTTTGGGGTCTGACATGACCTTGACGATAAGGTCATAGGTCACGATATAATAGTCGTATACACTTAATATTTTGATATGATACGTATAATTGTTGTAAATCCAGCTACTGCAAATTTCAGCAAGATGCGCCGCATGTGTACACAATTATTCAAGAAAAACCACAGGGGGAGCTGTAAGCCCCCCCCCTCCTCCCGTAGGGCGAGGGTTAAACATCATAGCTTGTATTGAAATAGTGGTTTAAGTGTCCTTTGTGGTGTCTTATTTTCGAAATAAGCATATGGTTTGATGTGACTATTTTCTTCCCCGGCGTTTCGCGGGCAAGGAAAACTCTTTTTTTTCAGGCGCGGAATTAGGGGGTGGCGCTGGGGTGCGCGCCCTCCCCTGACGGCAGATAAATTAAAGGTAAAACTGTCAAATATGCATACAATATTGGTGCAACCTGCTTCCTAATCACTTTGTTTCTTATAAAAAAAGATCGAATATCTGAAATTACCCCCCCCCCAAAAAAAAAAAAAAATATGCTTGTTCCCACACATCTTAGCCGGCCATACAAATTGCACCCACTTGCACGCCACCGCCTGTGAAGAATTCTGGATCCACGCTTGTTTTTCGTTTCTTTATGCATTTTTAGTTGATTTAAAACAAACTTTCCCTAGTACAAGTTGTTTAGATTTGCATTATATCAGGGAAGATGTCAATTTTCGTTTTTTTTTGGGGGGGGGGATGGCCCATGTGTCCCTGGATTCCGCCAGTGTATTGGGCATATATTAGGACCATCCTCGATGTACTCGTGGCCAGGGCTGCGGAGTCGGAGTCGCAGTCGGAATCGGAGTCGGCAGTTTTGGCCGGAGTTGGAGTCGCTAAAATCTTACAGACTCCGACTCCGGCCAACAGTCGGAGTCGACTTTTTGGCAATTGGCGATTACTTTGGTCGGTAGAATAGTCGTCAACCTAGGGACATTAACTTTACACCCTTTTCGAAAGAAAATGAGTAGAAAATGGAACGAGTGGAATGTTTAGTCAACAAGTGGTAAATTTCCGCCTGATGAAGATAGGGCAATAATACCTTTTAAGTCATCTGATGATGAATGGGGGTTTGGACGCACCGACTTTCATGGTCACACGGCGCCCATTTTAATGTCATCGTGCTCGTGTCTTCGAGGAGATTCGAAATTCTAATCATACCATGGTGATCAGGTTACCAAAGTCAAATTCAAAATTTGACCTAAGGTCAAGGTAATTTAAGGTCATGTTGTGAACCAGGTATGTCGTGCTGCGCAATGTCGGACGCGTCTCGACGAACATACACAGTGGTACCGGTCTCACGCTCTTATCTTCATTTTATGCTATCGAGAGATATTGGCAAAGAAGTGCTGGTTACCTCAGATGACCTCACTCGATCTTGTAGGGGTCACTGAGCAATAATTGTACTTGGGTCATCAATAAACAATGAGCATAATCTTAAAATAATTAATTTGATATAATGCGCATTGCGTATCCTCATGGGTATATTTTCTCGTTGATTTATAATGGGAAAGTAACGAAACTGACCTGACCCTAGGTCACCGATATAACAAAAACAAATCCGAGATAGCAGGGTTATAGGTAGCTATGGCTTGATTACGTCCTATTAGTTTTGAGGTGCTCATCCAAATACTTCCTTTGTGGCGTGCCAGTGGCTATGGCACAACCACAAAGGATCTACTACACTCGCTTGTGCATTTAACTATGTTTAAAACAAACTTGACTTTGTAAGAGTTGTTTAGATTTCCTTAAAATTCAGAAAAAGATTGCAATTTTCGGTAGATTTCAGTCGTTTAGGGGCATAGCACGATGGGGGAATCGTGCCATGCCCCTAAACGACTACATCCGCCCTTGAGCACCCCCAATAATTTTTGGGAAAATTCACACCCCTGACTTGGTTGCCGGAGGCGAGGCGGTGGCGAGCAGCGCACTGACTAGCCAGCTGTAAGACAGCGCAGGATCCGGGAGCAGCAGCGGCTCCAGAGAAGACGAGCTGGGGCTGAAGCCCAGCTGCTGCGAGCTGGGCCGGCGGCGGCTGGCTGCGCTCGCCGCTCGGTGCCCGTGTCGCGGGTTAGGCCGTCTGCAGGCGAGCGCGACTGGGCTGGACGCGCGGCCGGCACGTCGCGCCCGTGCCCGGGCGGCATAGCATTGCTCTACACACGGTTAAGAATAAAGAAAAACTGATAAAATAGATGGCATTGCAGATATTGCTTTCTAACATGCGGTTGGAGAACGGATATAGGCCGGAGTCGGAGTTGGAGTCGGAGTCGGAGTCGGAATCGATTTTTTTACAGGCCGGAGTCGGAGTCGGAGTCCGGGCTGCTAAAATGTTGTCGACTCCGTAGGCCTGCTCGTGGCTATTACGGCCCCTCGTCAGTTGCTAAAACTGATTATACAGAATGGTGGACAGACACGGTGGACATGGAAAGTTACAAAAAAACGCGTAAACACGCACGCACGCACGCACGCACGCACGCACGCACCACAGTGACAGACCGATCACGTAACTCCGCCGCCGCCGCGCAGATGGTGCTCAGGCGTCTCGCGAATAGGTGCGCCGGGCAGTGGCGTCGCCACGGTTTCAAAACTTGTACGGGCACTCCATGACATCGAACCTTTCGAGTGTGTGCGTGTGTGTGGGGGGGGGGTAGGACGTGATCTTGTCACTTTCATGATGTGATTGTTAGCGCTGAGATAGCGATTTCGAAGGCCATGCCGAGAAATCACTTCCCGCATGCTCTGGTTGAAGGACTCTCCTGCTGAATATATTAGATGTTTTGTCCTGTCATTCAGGGTTGTGTCAAAAAACGTAGCGCTGTGTCGAGAAGCTTCATATGTAAGCATGTGATAAAAGCAGCGTTACTGGACCAGCGAACAAACCCTTCGCCACTGACAGTATTATCCTAGTTATGTAAGCAATGATGAGATAATCATTACATTTGTACTTACTAATTATATAAATAATTATTTTAACCAAGTTCCTAGCTTTTTACAGCTCACTTCTATTCTTCTTTCGAAGCACACAATGTGGTGGACCAAACATCATATCCTCCTGCGACTAAAGCGCTAACTGGAACTCTCACCCTGTTCCAAGGGATATGGGGGCCGGGACGAATTTTTCAGAGGCCCGCCGAGGGATTTTAACCCCCCGGCACAGAAAGGTCCCCGGCACAGAAAGCTTACCACTGCGTCAGATTGCTCCCCCGAAGCACACAACATCATAGCAACATACGCCATTTTCGAATTTTGCGCCACTTTCGCAATCTATACTGAAAATGCGTGTCTATGTTATCGAAATATATTGCTTTTGATAATGTTTTGGCTGTTGGAATATCTGGATAATTTAGCCAAAATAAAAAATAGCCGAAACGTGAGGCGGTCATGGCCCGCTGGCCCCCTTGTTCCTACGCTTGTGACATTTTCGCTCAGGTCAATATTGAGGTCACCAGAGGTCATCAAATGCCAATTTTTCCAAGTTAAGGACTACGATCTAGAAACACCCCAAATATCTCGGGAACTAGCTTGGAACAAACAGAGAAACGCAATCGAAAGCTCTTGCAAAATGCTATCGCTTAGGTGTCCTCAGAATTGTTACGTGCGAGCGCGAAGCGCTCGCTCGTCTTCCTTGGTGTATGTGAAAAATCTGATTATGAGCGACTCGGCCCGACCCGACCCGTGGCGACGCTTTTGAGAAGCTCATATCTCTGCAACCGCATGACGTCCGATTGACAAGCGGACTTCTTTTCTGAGCAGCCCTATCTAACCTACCCTGTTTGCGACCAGTGGCGACTCATGTGAGCGACTACCACTGCGTGTGGCGCCTGCCGCGTGAGGGGTGCTGACAAGTGTTTTCTCGCAATAACTCCACAACGGCTGGGCAGATTATATGCAAATTTCGTGTGTGGTTAGGGACTCATTAGCCGCCACTTTCACATAACTCAGGGGTGGGGTGACTACACGTGCGCACGTGCTCACCCCTATTCTATATCTCAGGAACGGCTGAGCCGATTGTGTTCAAATTTGGTGTATGGTTAGGGACCTCTCATCCGCCAGTTTCTCCCAAGTCAGGGGTGTGGTGCCTCTGCACGTGCGCACGTGTACACCCCTATTATGTATCTCAGGGACGGCTGAGCCGATTGTGTTCGAATTTGGTGCATGGTTAGGGACCTCTCAGCCGCCGCCTTTCCACAAGTCAGGGGTGGGGTGGCTTTGCACGTGCGCACGTGCACACCCCTATTCTATATCTAGAACGGCAGAGCCGATTTTGTTCAAATTTGGTGTGTGGTTAGGGACCTCGCAGCCCCCACTTTCCCAGGAGTCAAAGGTGGGTGCCTCTGCACGTGTGCACTTTTTTTTGTATCACAGAAACTACTTGCCCGATCGAGTTGAAATTTCCCATACATTCCCTTCGCGCTCGCTCGTTCATTGCCAACTACGGCGCCTTACTTATATATAAGGTTAATAGCTAAGGCTCCAGAAGTAACAAAAGGCAATGTTGTCATTTTCTTCCCCAAAGTTGTTCGTACATAACTTTTTACCTAATATGGTAATAATTGTAACGCCATCGTGTTTGCCTCATCAAGACAATCCGAACCATACTTATGGTGACCGGATCGGGTCAAGTTAAAAATATGGCCTCAGGTCAAAGTCATTTGGCGACCCAGGTGGGTATGGGGATGTGGGGAGTGAGACGCATCTCGACCAGATAAACACTGTGGTATCAGTCACTCGTTTCTAGCTAGCACGTCTCTAGCTCTCCCGTTTGTTCCTTGCATTTCCTAAAATTTCAGGAGGAACATCCAAACGCCCAGCACCCCGCGGCGCGGCGCAGGTTAGGCCTAATACTTTCTTGGATGGAATGCTTAGATCCATGTAAAATAAAACGCACGTGCATCAGCGTTGTCAGCACCAGTAGGAAGCCAAATACAGTTCAGTAAAATTACGGCCTGACCAGGTGCCACAATGTCCACTTTGGTGCCAACATGTCCATATACAGCCTCATTCACGTTCCCGTAGGCATACTTGGGAATCCGCAGTCGGATCTTTCGGTCATTCCACCAGACTTTCAAAAGGCCCGCTGGGGGTATTCAGCCGAACGCGCCCCTATGGGGAGGGGGGGGGCATACTCTGCTCCCTCGTTATCTTCTGAACCAACAACCGCAGCGGGACGCGCAAGGAGAGAATCGAAAGCTCGCAATGAGACGCATGCAAAGTGTACGAGAAATGTTCAAAATAAGGTCACATGTTAGGTGAAATGTCAAAATCGAGGTATTTGGGTTGATTTGTTATACTTTCCATTTAAAGCCTTATATTGAGACTATTATGGCACAAAGTGTTCTCAGAGGCATAATACATCTTCCGTATAAGGGAAATTGAGATTGTAAGGCAGGTCAGAAAATATCACTATTGGCAAAAGGTCTACGAAAGTCATGCGACACATGTTTTATGGGTTATTTTGCAAGTATAATTTGATAGTAGCAGCCATTTTCACACCCTGACCCGAAATGATGGCCCTTAAGTGAAGTTCGGTCAAGGTCAGGTTGCATAAGGTCAACATTTGAAATTGATTAATATAAATACAAAAGTAATGTTTCTAGACCAGTTTTGTCTAATAAATACAGTAGTGACATTAATTTGCCTGTATCTGGTAATTAAAAGCCATACAATGGAATTTAAAAAAGTACGTCATAAGTTAATCATACTTGGAAGCCATAAGTCAGTCAAAAATAAATATTTTACTTTGCAATTGTGTGTGGGTATCGTTCATACTTCGTTATCTAATATACATTTCGTTTATTCATATCTTTGAAAATTTAGATTTTGTGGAATTTTTCCTACATTTTCCTATTTGTTGGGTCAAAAACTTTAAAGAAGCAAATCGAGATAACCATTTTGAAGAGAATGCCAGTTTCTTTTATTTGACGTTTTGTATTTGCAATTCGCTTTACAACTCGGTTTTCTACGGTTTTTCAAGCATTTATCGTTTTTCTACATATCGGCATGACCTGACGTCACTAAAACGTCATTATCTCCCAAACTATTTCACCAATTTTAATGAGATGTTGAGAGAAGACGTAGAATGGATGCAACATAAGGTACGAAACGTTTCACGTCGATATCTATCATAGTTCTCAAGTTATCGAGAAAATTCGGGAGGGGCAGATTCTGCAAATGGTATCTGGGCCAATCTCGGTGACCCGTAAGGGAGGGGGGATTACCCCCCCCCCCCCCCCCCGGGCCCTGGCTGCGCATCTGTCTATGGGACGCCGTTCACGTCCAAGATCGGCGCCAACTAATCACGGCGTCCGTCAGGCCGATCGCTGAGCGCTGATTGGCTGACGGATAGCCCGCGGACCGCCTCCAACACCATATAACGACTCCAGTCCAATATGGCTTCCCAAGAGAGCCTTCAGTCAACCGTCATCGCGAGCCAGCAGCGCTTCGATCAACGGTCCAACGTTCATCGCTTCAATTTCCAAGACGCTGAGGAGCGATTGTCTGAGCATCGTGCGTTGTCCAATCAGCAGAAATGTGCGCCGAGCCATCGCGTAAGTAACATTCGTAGTGGAATAGCTGAAGAATGTGATTGTTTAGATAACTCACATCCTCAACGGTACAGGACGCATTGTGTGTGTCGTAAATGGATTGTGTGCCGTGCATTCAAAGACAATCGAATGCGAGGATTTATTGATTGATCATTAATATTATCTAAACAACAAACAATAACGCTGTCAACGTTAAACAGAGCATACTTTCTTCACATATATTCCACGCCCGCTGTGGACAATTGTTATATTTTCACCGAAGTTCTTAAAATATAGACGGGTGATTTGACCGGCTGCGTGACTTATGCAGTCAAAGACGCTGGTGGTAACCTTCGTGACAAAATATTGGCCCTTTCTCACTCATCCAGCCGGAAGCAAAAATGGAGGTTTTGTTTATGCGGTATATGCAGCCAATCTTCATAGCCATTGTCTCAATACAAGGCACTCGCTGGAAAATCGAAATCTTCTCTCGAAATCATCAATTTGGATATTTAACGTGATCCTGACCTGACATGGTAGCTTAATTTGAAACCGCTAAGTAGGCTTTATACGCGTCTCGTTGAACGCGACCATTTGAAACCGTTAAGTAGGCTTTATACGCGTCTCGTTGAGCGCGCTTTGCAGTGCCAATTTGCGTGGCTCGATACGTTGATTAGTTCGGGCGGAGACCTCGAGGAGCAGGAAATGCTCTCTCCCTCAGTCAATGTTCTTCTGAAACGCCAGTCCATGACAGGTTAGGGCCATTGTAACTGCGATTTTAAAGGTTGCTCTTTAAAAGGAATGTTTCACCTTTCTGAAAGTTGTCAAATATGCGCTGGTTGTAGTCGAAAATATGAAGTAAGTGCTGCTGAAAACGATGGTGATACTTAATATAATACAAATTAAGTTATTTTTTATTTGGGATGATGTCATTATTGAGCTATAGAGAGCTATAGAGAAAACCTTTACGCTGACCAACAATCTTGAAGTGGCCACTTCAAGATTGTTGGTCCTGGAAGTCAGACGACCTGTATTTCTCGACCCTTGGCTGGATTACCGAGTACGATGTAAACAACGACCAACGCGATAGGTTGCGGTCTAAGTTGAAGTTTTTCGCGCTGTTTGAAGTCTCAGTTATGGATTGATTGTTTTGTTATAGCCAATCAGCGGCGGGGCTTGCTTAGACCCCTTTTGCAAATTCGAAATTCAATTGCTTAAAAACGGATAAGTTTGGGGAAAAAATGATCTTAATAATGTAGACATTTCAATAACGGTCAAACATATTGACTATCTCAGTTCAAAACGAATACAAAGGTGAAACATTCCCAAAGGGCCTTGATAATATATGTTAACAGTTGTTTCTTTCTCAGCCGACAGGTACCCGCCAGTCCGCGTCGACTTGGGTGCGTACGCCATCTTTGTCTCGGCGGACAAGCCGAGCCGTGGCCGCGGCGTGCCCAGCCCGACCCCGCCGGACCCGGGCAGCCTCCCCCACCCGCCGTGGGAAGACCCGGCCGCCGACGCTGCCGTGATCGCCGCCAACCCGGTGCCCGACTGGTTTGGGGATTTTCTACGGCGGCGACGATTACCCCTACCCATCGGGACCGGCCGGCCGCGTCCTAGAACCGGCCGCTCCAAACGCGGGTAGGGGTCCTGTGCAGACTGGAGTCTGGAGAGGGCTGCCGAGCGATGCCAGCTGGAGTGGCCAGTTGGCAGCCAAGTGCCTGTATCGCATAACGCGTACCTCTCTGTGCCTTATGTATGCGCCAAATGCGCAAGTGCATGCGCGCACCAGCCGTCAACTCTGCAGTGTGTGATAGTTAGGTTACAACGGTAACAAAACAACACATCAGGTGGACCCGTTTCGCCACTCGCGAGTTTTCAGCATCATTGTAACACCCGCCCAGCCCGCTGACCTGGATCCGCCTGTGACCTGGCGTGACGTGGGCGTGGTTTGAGGCGCAGGGCGGTGGTGGCCGACCGGGGCCGGGGTGCGCGCCACGATGACAGGAACAATACAAGTTCCGTCGAGGACGTGTCTGTTTTGATCTCTACAGTGTGAGGCGGCGGGCCGACTGCAGCGGGGTCGGTACAGGTCACAACTACCATAACGCAACACGTCAGTGACGAATGGTGTTGTTATCCTCATCAGGGGCGGATCCAGGGGGCAACGGGCAAGTTTTGCGCCGAAGGCGCAATCTGGGCGCCGCAGTTGCACCAGGAGTGACACATTACGCGCCTCAGGAGACACACGATGCCTTCAAACATCAGCGTTATCCATGGCATGGGTGGAGCTTAGAAAGTTGGTGGGAAAAATATAATATTGGCTGCTTGTTTTGCATGGTTGAAGTTTAAGGTGACCATTTTAACGCCAGGAAACCTTCAAATCTGATAAAAGTTGGTGGGGCAAACCACAAGTTGGTGGGGCAGTGGCCACACCATTTGAATAGGAAACTCCACTCGTGATCCATGGGCGTCGCCACCACTACGGACGGTACGGACACAGTGTCCGTACGGAACCAGTTTAAGGTGCAGAATTAGATATATCGATACCTGAAATGTTTATATTCTATGTGAATTATGTTCAGATGGACTATTTGTGACGAATCGTGACGAATTACCACTATTCATGGAACTTATCGATCAGCAGAAAAACAAAAACATCTTATTGTCCCCTCCCCAACTTGAACGCAAAAACAGCCAGTTGGAATGAAATGTTAACGTTTTTCGTCTGGAGTTCGTGTGCGAAAATGGCAAGAGGCATTGTCATTGTTCCCTTCTCATTGTTAAAATGTTTAGCCGTTTAGTGAGTGGTGCTTGATGTGAAAGCAGGTACTGCAAGTTTGGGGACGATATTGACGGTAGTTTACGATATATTGTGAAATACGCGAGGGAGCTAAACAAAATACTCTCGTGTTAGTTACTGGTCCAGTAACATAAATGGTCAGGCCGTAATTTTACTGAACTGTATTTGGCTTCCTCCTGGAGCTGACAATGCTGGTGCTCGCGCGTTTTATTTTACACGGATCCAAGCACAGTGTATTTGGCTTAACACGCGCCGTGCTGAGAGGGGGGGGGGGGCGTTTGGATGTGACTCCTGAAATTTTAGGAAATGCAAGGAACAAACGGGAGATCTAGAGACGTTCTAGCTAGAGACGTGTGACTGATACCATAGTGTTTATCTCGTCGAGATGCGTCTCCCCATATGCAACATAACCAACCTGGGTCACCAAATGACCTTGACCTGAGGTCATATTTTGAACTTGGCCCGATCCGGTCACCATACGTACTGTTGAGCGGGGGGGGGGGCGTAAATCACGACTTACCGGGACAAAAATCACAACCTCCCGGATGAGTTAAGGGGGGGGTGGCAAAAACATAAGTTTGCCTACCGATATTTCGTTGGGGGGGGGGGGGGGGTAATTGACCATTTTGCCCAACCGTAGATCCGCCACTGGTTAAAGGGACATTGCCACCTTTCTGAAAGTTGTCAAATATACGCCGGTTGTACCCGAAAATATGAAGTAAGTGCTGCTGAAAACGATGGTGATATTTTTTCTCTCTCGAAACTTCACTCAATTTATAATAATTAAGTTTTTAAAATTTGGGTTGATGACGTCATCATTGAGCTAAATAGAGCTATAGATAAATCCTTTACGCTGCCAAAGTTTGGCACAATTTTTGTCAGACAATTCTGGCGATTCAAATACAAGCAGGTACCAGGTAAACTGTGTCGCACTCACTTGACCACCGAAGTCTTGTCACTGAAAGCTCCACATACCACACATCGAATTCTTGGCATCGTTCGAAAATTGCATTAGAGTTTCACTTTATAGAAGTCTAGTTATCCTGATATAACCCACGGTAAATATAATACACCCAGCGATCGAGAAACGAAACGCGTAAATATCTCCAAGGTTTACCTTAAAATAAGTCGACTATCATCACCATTGGGTAAAGAGAAACGACGTCATCGGCTTTAACCCGCGCACTGCAGGGGCTTTGCGCCGAACACGAACTGCAGGGGGTGGATTTCCGCCCCCTCCCCTGAGATCTCGAAAACTACGCTATGTAGCGAGAAGCGGAAAACGGCAATCGATAGCTTGATACATGTTCTATCGAAAGTATTTCAGTATTGTTTTAAGTCAGGTCAAAATTGAGGTCACAAGAGGTCATCAAAGGTCAAATTTCCAGTTTTTTCCTGTTTTAGGACATCGCTCCAGAAATTCCCATATATCTCAGCAACTATGCTAGTTAGAAACAAACGGAAAAAAGCAAACGCCAGCCAGTGAAATTTTCAATCGCTTAGGTGTCCTCACATTTGATCTCAGGTCAATATTTGAGGCTCCAAAGGTAAAAATACAAACGTTTTTCTGCTTAATCGTTTTTCGCTATTAACTTGTTATGTAATAAAGATCACGGAAAACTGTTCACGCCATTGTGTTTATCTTGTCAAGGCGCTTTGAGTGATGTACATGGTGACCTTTTTAAGTCAACTTGAAAATTTGACCTCAGGTCAAGATCAAGTGGTGACCCAAGTATGGCATGTTGCATATAGGAAGACGTGTCTCGACGAGACAAACACATTGATGTCTGTTTCACTCCTATATCTGCATTATGTCGGGAGTTATTGACAAAGAAGTGATGGTGACCTTGCATGACCTCAAATGACCCAATAGGGGTCACTGAACAAAACTTACACTTGGATAATCAAGAATATCCTATAAAAACATGATCCAGAAGTAATTGGACTAATATCATGCGTATCCTTAGCATTTGTATATTTCCCCATTGACTTATTATGGGGAGGCTACGAAATTGACCTGACCTTATGTCACCGATATCAAAATTCCGAGATAAACGAATTGTAAGTAATTATGCCCTCATGACATCCTGTAAGTTGCAAACTGATCGGTGAAAAACTCTGGCTTTGGCACAACTGCAAACATTTTTGGAGGTGGTGTCACTTGACCTGGCCTGGTGACCTGACCTGAGATGACCCGAGGATATTTTGTTTTTCAAAGTATGCGCAATTGATTCCCTGACAGGTGTGCGAAAACCCAGCGGCGCTGAGCGCCGCCGTTTTTTCGCTATCTTTGAAAAACCTGAAGGGGGGGGGGGGCGGAAATCAACCCCCCTGCAGTGCGCGGGTTAAACCCCTATTCAAATACACGTGGGGTTTATTTGTTACAATTGTCTAGACCAAGCTCAAATTTATTTTCTAATAGACCTATGTGGTTGTTCTAACTGATACCCTCCTTAATTTCAAAGCAAATCCAACAACATGGCTATCTGAACCCAAAACTAATGTTAAAGGAAATAGTTCACCTTCAACATGGGTTTTGAACTGAAATAGCAGTTTTGTAGCCCGTGTTGAGAAATCCTTATCTGCAACTTTTCATGGCTGAAAAGACTCCAGCCGAAGATATTTGACTTTTTGGCGAAGGAATGCGGCGCATATATGATATACCGTACCGTCTGAGAGTGCCAGCACTTGTCTGAGCATGCGCAGACCAATAACGCACACCATAACATTAATAATTTACGACCTTCTGTCCTGAATTGGCGCGATGTAGGACCATTTTTGAAAAGAAAAAAAGAAACTGTATTAAAAAATATAATAAAATCGTGTTCTGAAGAAAAAAATTCCGAAGGTGAACTAATTTTTTATTTCCTTTAAGGTGGGAATGTCCCTTTAAACACACAACAATCACAAGGCGTTTGCAAAATAGCGAATATAAAAGTTAAAAGACCGTTACACCACAAATAAGCCACCTGCGTTCGTACTCGTGAATCAGTCAGCCTCCTCTAGACGCATCACACGCAGGCGTGTCGGCGGTCTCGCATCTAGGGAAAGCTCATTCCATGCAAGGCCCTATAAGAAGGTAGAGTCACCAGGCGATTTGTTTACATTCTGCACCGACCGCTGTGTGACGTCACTGGGCGTCTCTTCGCCCGCGTCCCGCTTGTGGATCCAAGTATCGGTCGGCCGCCAAGTCTAGTTCGTGGGATGTAATTTGTAATTTGTTTCTGTTAGACTGCACTCGACTCTCGCATTGCTGCAGTGACTGGGCTGATGAATTGATCATGAATTGACCCTGTAATTTGATTTATTAAGTTTCACTGGTGTCCACTCCTTAGTAGGTCGTACTAGTTATCACTTTTAATTTGTAAGCTGTGACATTGTTATTTGTTATGATGGTGTTTTACTGTTGTATATTTTGTTTTCTCAATTTATCATGATCTTTAAGCATGTATGTTCTGACGTCTGCCAATATTGATTTATATTTAATACGTTTTTTTATTTGATAACTTGTGCTGAGCCCGGCATGAGACCGGCAAGCCTGAGTTCAGACACAGCTTCAGGCACGCCGGGCCTGAATTTGGGCCCAGCGCCGGCTCCGTGGTCCTGAAATTTGCGTCTATTCTAATTGAAATAATCGTCGCCACTAGTGGCGACGCCCATGGATCACGAGTGGAGTTTCCTATTCAAATGGTGTGGCCACTGCCCCACCAACTTGTGGTTTGCCCCACCAACTTTTATCAGATTTGAAGGTTTCCTGGCGTTAAAATGGTCAACTTAAACTTCAACCATGCAAAACGACCAGCCAATATGACATTTTTTCCCCACCAACTTTCTAAGCTCCACCCATGCCATGGATAACGCTGATGTTTGAAGGCATCGTGTGTCTCCTGAGGCGCGTAATGTGTCACTCCTGGTGCAACTGCGGCGCCCAGATTGCGCCTTCGGCGCAAAACTTGCCCGTTGCCCCCTGGATCCGCCCCTGATGAGGATAACAACACCATTCGTCACTGACGTGTTGCGTTATGGTTGTCGTGACCTGTACCGACCCCGCTGCAGTCGGCCCGCCGCCTCACACTGTAGAGATCAAAACAGACATGCCCTCGACGGAACTTGTATTGTTCCTGTCATCGTGGCGCGCACCCCGGCCCCGGTCGGCCACCACCGCTCTGCGCCTCAAACCACGCCGATGTCACGCCAGGTCATAGGCGGACCCAGGTTAGCGGGCTGGGCGGGTGTTACAATGATGCTGAAAACGCGCGAGTGGCGAAACAGGTCCACCTGATGTGTTGTTTTGTTACCGTTGTAACCTAACTATCACACACTGCAGAGTTGACGGCTGGTGCGCGCATGCACTTGCGCATTTGGCGCATACATAAGGCACAGAGAGGTACGCGTTATGCGATACAGGCACTTGGCTGCCAACTGGCCACTCCAGCTGGCATCGCTCGGCAGCCCTCTCCAGACTCCAGTCCGCACAGGACCCCTACCCGTCTTTGGAGCGGCCGGTTTTAGGACACGGCCGGCCGGTCCCGATGGGTAGGGGTAATCGTCGACGCCGTAGAAAATCCCCAAACCAGTCGGGCACCGGGTTGGCAGCGATCACGGCAGCGTCGGCGTCCGGGTCTTCCCACGTCGGGTGGGGGAGGCCGCCCGGGTCCGGCGGGGTCGGGCTGGGCACGCCGCGGCCACGGCTCGGCTTGTCCACCGAGACAAAGATGGCGTACGCACCCAAGTCGACGCGGACTTGCGGGTACCTGTCGGCTGAGAAAGAAACAACTGTTAACATATATTATCAAGGCCATTTTAAAGGGAATGTTTCACCTTTGTATTAGTTTTGAACTGAGATAGCCAATATGTTTGGCCGTTATTTAAATGTCTAAATTATTCAGATCATTTTTCCCCAAACTTATCCGTTTTTAAGCAATTGAATTTCGAATTTGCAAAAGGGGTCTAAGCAAGCCCCGCCGCTGATTGGCTGACAACCACTTCAAGATTGTTGGTCCTAGAAGTCAGACGACCTGTATTTCTCGAACCTTGGCTGGATTACCGAGTACGATGTAAACAACGACCAACGCGATAGGTTGCGGTCTAAGTTGAAGTTTTTCGCGCTGTTTGAAGTCTCAGTTATGGATTGATTTTTTTTATAATAAATATTGAGCTATCGCAATGCCTCGCACTCGTCATTGTGTTCTGTACGGGAGAAGACACAGTTCCACAATGTTTGTAATTTGTATTTAAGTCGCCAGAATTGTCTGAAACGATTGTGCTGCCAAATGGCAGCGTAAAGGTTTTCTCTATAGCTCTCTATAGCTCAATCATGATGTCATCATCCCAAATAAAAAAAATACTTAATTTGTATTAAGTTAAGTATCACCATCGTTTTCAGCAGCACTTACTTCATATTTTCGACTACAACCAGCGTATATTTGACAACTTTCAGAAAGGTGAAACATTCCTTTTAAAGAGCAACATTTAAAATCGCAGTTACAATGGCCCTAACCTGTCATGGACTGGCGTTTTAGAAGAAGAACATTGACTGAGGGAGAGAGCATTTCCTGCTCCTCGAGGTCTCCGCTCGAACTAATCAACGTATCGAGCCACGAAAAGTGGCACTGCAAAGTGCGTTCAACGAGACGCGTATAAAGCCTACTTAACGGTTTCAAATTAAGCTACCATGTCAGGTCAGGATCACGTTAAATATCCAAATTGATGATTTCGAGAGAAGATTTCGATTTTCCAGCGAGTGCCTTGTATTGAGACAATGGCTATGAAGATTGACTGCATATACCGCATGAACAAAACCTCCATTTTTGCTTCCGGCTGGATGACTGAGCGAGGGCCAATATTTTGTCACGAAGGTTACCACCATCGTCTTTGACTGCATAAGTCACGCAGCCGGTCAAATCACCCGGCTATATTTTAAGAACTTCGGTGAAACAATTGTCCACAGCGGGCGTGCAATATATGTGAGGGAAGGTATGCCCTGTTTAACGTTGACAGCGTTATTGTTTGTTGTTTAGATAATATTGATGATCAATCAATCAATCCTCGCATTCGATTGTCTTTGAATGCACGGCGCACAATGCATCTACGACACACACAATGCGTCCTGTACCGTTGACGATGTGAGTTATCTAAACAATCACATTCTTCAGCTATTCCACTACGAATGTTACTTACGCGATGGCTCGGCGCACATTTCTGCTGATTGGACAACGCACGATGCTCAGACATTCGCTCCTCAGCGTCTTGTAAATTGAAGCGATGAACGTTGGACGCTTGATCGAAGCGTTGCTGGCTCGCGAAGACGGTTGACTGAAAGCTCTCTTGGGAAGCCATATTGGACTGGAGTCCTTATATGGTGTTGGAGGCGGTCCGCGTGCTATCCGTCAGCCAATCAGCGCTCAGCGATCGGCCTGACGGACGCCGTGATTAGTTGGCGCCGATCTTGGACGTGAACTGCGTCCCATAGACGCAGCCAGGGGGGGGGGGGGGGGGGGGGGAGGAGGTGTGTGTGTGTGTGTGGGGTGGGGTGGGGGGGGGGGGGGGGATTGCATCCATTCTACGTCTTCTCTCAACATTTCATTAAAATTGGTGAAATAGTTTGGGAGATAATGCCGTTTTAGTGACGTCAGGTCATGCCAATATGTAGAAAAATGATAAATGCTTGAAAAACCGTAGAAAACCGAGTTGTAAAGAGAATTGCAAATACAAAACGTCAAATGAAAGAAATTGGCATTCTCTTCAAAATGGCTATCTCGATCTGCTTTTTTAAAGTTTTTGACCCAACAAATAAAACGACGGATTTTTGTAGGAAAAATTCAACAAAATCTTTATTTTCAAAGATATTAATAAACGAAATGTATATTAGATAACGAAGTATGAACACACCAAATTGCAAAGTAAAATATTTATTTTTGACTGACTTATGGCTCCCAAGTATGATTAACTCATGACGTACTTTTTTAAATTGCATTGTATGGCTTTTAATTACCAGATACAGGCAAATCAATGCCACCACTGTATTTATTAGACAAAACATGTCTATAAACATTACTTTTTTATTTATATTAATCAATTTCAAATTTTTACCTTATGCAACCTGGCCTTGACCTGAACTTCACTTAAGGGCCATTATATCGGGTCAGGGTGTGAAAATGGCTACCACTATCAAATCATACTTGTAAAATAACCCATTAAACATGTGTCGCATGACTTTCGTAGACCTTTTGCCAATAGTGATATTTTCTGACCTGCCTTACAATCTCAATTTCCCTTCTACGGAAGATGTATTATGCCTCTGAGAACACTTTGTGCCATAATAGTCTCAATATAAGGCTTTAAATGGAAAGTATAACAAATCAACCCAAATACCTCAATTTTGACATTTCACCTGACATGTGACCTTATTTTGAACATTTCACGTACACTTTACATGCGTCTCATTGCGAGCTTTCAATTCTCTCCTTGCGCGTCCCGCTGCGGTTGTTGGTTCAGAAGATAACGAGGAAGCAGGGTATGCCCCCCTCCCCCCGAGGGGCGTGTTCGGCTGAATACCCCAGCGGGCCTTTTGAAAGTCTGGTGGCATGACCGAAAGGTCCGACTGCGGATCTACGTATACGTAGGGGAACGTGAATGGCGCTGTATATGGACATGTTGGCACAAAAGTGGACATTTTGGCGCCTGGTCAGGCCGTAATTTTACTGAACGGTATTTGGCTTCCTACTGGCGCTGACAACGCTGATGCACGTGCGTTTTATTTTACATGGATCTAAGCATTCCATCCAAGCAAGTATTAGGCCTAACCTGCGCCGCGCCGCGGGGTGCTGGGGCGTTTGGATGTGCCTCCTGAAATTTTTGGAAATGCAAGGAACAAACGGGAGAGCTAGAGACGTGCTAGCTAGAGACGAGTGACTGATACCACAGTGTTTATCTGGTCGAGATGCGTCTCCCTCCCCATGTCCCCATACCTACCTGGGTCGCCAAATGACCTTGACCTGATGTCATATTTTTTTACTTGACCTGATCCGGTCACCATAAGTATGGTTCGGATTGTCTTGAGGCAAACACGATGGCGTTAAAATTATTGTCATATTAGGTAAAAAGTTATGTCCGAACAACTTTGGGGAAGAAAATGCCAACATTGCCTTCGGTTACTTCTCGAGCCTAAGCTATTAACCTTATATATCAGTGAGGCGCCGTAGTTGGCGATGAACGAGCGAGCGTGAAGGGAGTGTATGGGAAATTTCAACTCGATCGGGCAAGTAGTTTCTGTGATACAAAAAAGCGCGCACGTGCAGAGGCACCACCTTTGACTCCTGGGAAAGTGGGGCTGAGAGGTCCCTAACCACACAACAAATTTGAACACAATCGGCTCAGCCGTTCCAGAGATATAGAATAGGGATGTGCACGTGCGCACGTGCAAAGCCCCTGACTTGTGGAAAGGCGGCGGCTGAGGGGTCCCTAACTATGCACCAAATTCGAACACAATCGGCTCAGCCGTTCCTGAGATACAGAATAGGGGTGTGCACGTGCGCACGTGCAGAGGCACTACACCCCTGACTTGGGAGAAACTGGCGGATGAGAGGTCCCTAACCACACACCAAATTTGAACACAATCGACTCAGCCGTTCCTGAGATATATAATAGGGGCGAGCACGTGCGCACGTGCAGTCAACCCACCCCTGAGTTGTGTGAAAGTGGCGGCTGAGGGGTCCCTAACCACACACGAAATTTGCATATAATCTGCCCAGCCGTTGCGGAGTTATTGCGAGAAAATACTTTTCAACACCACTCACGCGGCACGCGCCACGCGCAGTGGTAGTCACCGACATGAGTCGCCACTGGTCTCAAACAGGGAAGGTTAGATAGGGCTGCTCAGAAAAGAAGTCCGCTTGTCAATCGGACGTCATGCGGTTGCAGAGATATGAGCTTCTCAAAAGCGTGGCCACGGGTCGGGTCGGACCGGGCCGCTCATAATCAGATTTTTCCCATACACCACGGAAGACGAGCGAGCGCTTCGCGCTCGCTCGTGACAATTCTGAGGACACCTAAGCGATAGCATTTTGCAAGAGCTTTCGATTGCTTTTCTCGTTTTGTTCCAAGCTATCATAGTTCCCGAGATATTTGGGGTGTTTCTAGATCGAAGTCCTTAGCTTGGAAAAATTGACATTTGATGACCTCTGGTGACCTCAATATTGACCTGAGCGAAAATGTCACAAGCGCAGGAACAAGGGGGCCGGCGGGCCATGGCCGCCCACGTTTCGGCTATTTTTTATTTTGGCTAAATTATCCAGATATTCCAACAGCCAAAAACCTTATCGAAAGCAATACATTTCGATAACATAGACACGCATTTTCAGTATAGATTGCGAAAGTGGCGCAAAATTCGCAAATGGCGTTGTTGTTATGATGTTGTGTGCTTCGGGGGAGCAATCTGGCACAGTGGTAAGCTTTCTGTGCCGGTTAAACTCCCGCGGGCCTCTGAAAATTTCGTCCCGGCCCCCATATCCCTTGGAACAGGGTGAGAGTTCCAGTTAGCGCTTTGGTCGCAGGAGGATATGATGCTCGGTCCTTCTTCTGTGCTTCGAAAGAAGAATAGAAGTGAGCTGTAAAAAGCTAGGAACTTAGTTAAAATAATTATTTATACAATTAGTAAGTACAAATGTAATGATTATCTCATCATTGCTTACATAACTAGGATAATATTGTCAGTAGCGAAGGGTTCGCTCGCTGGTCCAGTAACGCTGTTTTTATCACATGCTTACATATGAAGCTTCTCGGACACAGCGCTACGTTTTTGGATACAACGCTGAATGGCAGAACAAAACATCTAATATATTCAGCAGGAGAGTCCTTCAACCAGAGTATGCGGGAAGTGATTTCTCGACATGCCCTTCGAAACTGCTATCTCAGCGCTAAAAATCACATCATGAAAGTGACAAGATCATGTCCTACCCCCCCCCCCCCCCCCCCCCCCCTCCTCCTCCCACACCCACACGTACACACTCGTAAGGTTCGTTGTCATGGAGTGTCCGTACAAGTTTTGAAACCGTGGCGACGCCACTGCGGCTGGCGCACCTATTCGCGAGACGCCTGAGCACCATCTGTGCGGCGGCGGCGGAGTTACGTGATCGGTCTGTCACTGTGGTGCGTGCGTGCGTGCGTGCGTGCGTGCGTGTTTACGTGTTTTTTTTTGGTAACTTTCCATGACCACCGTGTTAGCCTTTCTGTCTGTCCACCATTCTGTATAATCAGTTTTAGCAACTGACGAGGGGCCGTAATAGCCACGAGCAGGCCTGCGGAGTCGACAACATTTTAGCAGCCCGGACTCCGACTCCGACTCCGGCCTGTAAAAAAAATCGACTCCGACTCCGACTCCGACTCCAACTCCGACTCCGGCCTATATCCGTTCTCCAACCGCATGTTAGAAAGCAATATCTGCAATGCCATCGATTTTATCAGTTTGTATTTATTCTTAACCGTGTGTAGAGCAATGCTACGCCGCCCGAGCACGGGCGCGACGTGCCCGCCGCGCGTCCAGCCCATTCGCGCTCGCCTGCAGGTGGCCTAACCCGCAAAACGGGGACCGAGCGGCGAGCGCAGCCAGCCGCCGCCGGCCCAGCTCGCAGAAACTGGGCTTCAGCCCCAGCTCGTTCCAGCTCGTCTTCGCTGGAGCCGCTGCTGCTCCCGGATCCTGCGCTGTCTTACAGCTGGCCAGTCAGTGCACTGCTCGCCACCCGCCTCGCCTCCGGCAACCAAGTCAGGGGTGTTAATTTTCCCAAAAATAATTGGGGGTGCTCAAGGGCGGATGTAGTCGTTTAGGGGCATGGCACGACTCCCCCATCGTGCCATGCCCCTAAACGACTGAAATCTACCAAAAATTGCCATCTGTTTCTGATTTCTAAGGAAATCTAAACAACTTTTACAAAGTCAAGTTTGTTTTAAACATAGTTAAATGCACAAGCGAGTGTAGTAGATCCTTTGTGGTTGTGCCATAGCCATAGCCACTGGCAGGACCACAAAGGAAGGATTTGGCTGAGTATCTTAAAACTAACAGGACGTAATCAAGCCATAAATCTCGTAAACAACCCTGCTATCTCGGATTTGTTTTTTGCTATATCGGTGACCTAGGGTCAGGTCAGTTTCGTTACCTTCCCATTATAAATCAACGAGAAAATATACCCATGAGAATACGCAATGCGCATTATATCAAATTAATTATTTTAAGATTATGCTCATTGTTTATTGATGACCTAAGTACAATTATTGCTCAGTGACCCCTACAAGATCGAGTGAGGTCATCTGAGGTGACCAGCACTTCTTTGCCAAACACGTTTGATAGCATAAAATGAAGATAAGAGCGTGAGACCGGCACCACTGTGTATGTTCGTCGAGACGTGTCCGACATTGCGCAGCACGACATACCTGGTTCACAACATGACCTTAAATTACCTTGACCTTAGGTCAAATTTTGAATTTGACTTTGGATCACCATGGTATGATTCGAATTTCGAATCTCCTTGACGACACGAGCACGATGACATTACAATGGGCGCCGTGTGACCATGAGAGTCGGTGCGTCCAAAACCCCATTTATCATCAGATGACGTAAAAGGTATTGCCCTATCTTCATCAGGCGGAAATTTACCGCTAGTTGACTAAACTTTCCACTCGTTTCATTTTCCACTCATTTTCTTTCGAAAAGGGTGTACAGTTAGTGTCCCTAGGTCGACGACTATTCTACCGACCAAAGTAATCGCCAATTGACAAAAAGTCAACTCCGACTGTTGACCGGAGTCGGAGT
>JAXIVJ010016260.1:0-29375 GCA_036785665.1 Chirona hameri
CAATCACCGTAAACCGATGTAACTCCTTCATACTTGAGGCAGCTAGGAAGAAGCTGCGAAGATCGCATTTCCGTATTATCGCCAAATGTCGCCGAAGAACCCTTCAAAAACCAGGCCCTGGAACCGCCTCTGTTCAGGTTAAGAACTCCAAATTTTGACTCCATATGTGCATATCTATTTTGGGAAAAAGTCCCAACATTTAATGGGCCTGCTCTTAGCTGTTCCGGAGATATCTGTAAAAACATGAGGAGCGGAATCTGCCTCCCCTGTTACAAATAGGTTAAGAGAGCACTACAAACTTGTAGAAGTGTATAATTTCGGCCAATAAAAAATGAGTTATGATATAGATTGAACTTGATTGCGTTACAAGTTTAGAATAATCGTCAATCCATATCACCTACCTCATAAAATGCTGCGACAGGTTGGCAATAAGACTTTAGGGCCGCAGGAAATGTTTGCCGGAAAGCATATTCATACAGCAAGCGTGCATATCCCAACGATTTATTAACCGCCAGCATATGAACTCAACGAACTGCAAAATAGCCCGGTGTTCCAGCTTGACCTCGCTTCATTTTACGATCTTAATTAATCTATTTTCCGCCGACGTGCCCCAACTGTCAAAAGTGGAGACGTCAGTTTTTTTTTTACGAGCCATGCCGTTCATGTCTGCGATGATGCGTCGGATAATGTTCACCTGCCGCAGACCCGCTGGCAACAGCAAGCCACCACTGATTCGATCAGAACACCCACGGTAATGTTGAGTCTGAGCGCATACACTAACCCAGAGAGATATTACAGGCCCACGGTAATGTCGAGTCTAAGCGCATACACTAACCCAGAGAGAGAGATTACAGGCCCACCGTAATGTCGAGTCTGAGCGCATACACTAACCCAGAGAGAGATTACAAGCCCACGATAACGTCGAATCTGAGCGAATACACTAACCCAGAGAGAGAGAGAGAGATTACTGGCCTCTGATTCGTAGCCCGTCGGATGGGGCGATAAGTGAGGTTTATGAATTCAGGGGCAGGGCAGCCTGCGGCGACGCAGTCCTGTTGTGTAAGCCTGAGTTCAGATGACCTCTCGTCTCGGCCAAGGCTGATTGTCTTGGCTGGTGTTTCCATTGCCCCGAGGGGATGAGGTGACCCAGACTATAGGTAACGCGCTAGCATTGCGGCCGCACAGCTGTGCGGCCACAATGGTAGCGCGTTATTTTGTCCTTCGTTTAAGAAGGTTGTTCTGCTACTGTGAATTTTACCTTAAGCTGTACTTAAATGTGGAATGTTATGTGGCGCCTTTCACTGTCAATGTTAACGTTCAGGAGACATGCAATGCTCACGATGTTCAACAATGTTCACAAGACTTCCAGATGCTGCCGTTGTTTTTTTCCACAAATTGATGGACTTTCTGATAGCATGAACTGTTATGTTATGATCGTGCGCGTTGTTATACAGATTTCCTCTCGACTTGAAATAATGTTGTGCTCTTCATTTTTTTTCTCTGAAATCGTTTGCGATTCCGTGTTTTAATTGGTTGATGACTTCTTCAGTTTATATGTTTAGTTGCTCTGCATTTCCTATTTTTTTACGTACTCGATTTGTGTCTAGTTCACCAATGCGTTCTGCCGCATTGGGGCTGCATCGTGTCGGCCAGCTCCGGCTGACGTTTAAAAGCGAATAGTGCACATTTAACATTAGTTTTTAACTGAGATAGCCAGATTGTCGGAAGTACTGAGAAATCTCCAAATCTGAAATGTTTCCTTCCAAAATGACCTAGTTGCTGAGTTTCAACGCAAAAACCGTTGGAGCTATTGGGAGCTATTTTAAAGGGACAAATCTTGTGACGTTTCGCATACGTCATCACCACTCCACTGTGATTTCGCTACACACTTCGTTTTCGCTATTTGAACCGACCGCCACCGAAACGTATCAACTTTGTCAATTTGGAACCGATTTCCAATTGAAAATTACCAATAGATGCTTCGTGAAAAAACACATTTTTTGATGGGTAGCTGGTCGATGTTCATGCAATATATCGATTAAATTTTGACAAAGTTAGTTTTTTGTTTACGTTGAATTGACCCTTAGCTCAAAATATTATTGGCTTTGTCAATTTTTATTGGATTTCCAATTGAAAATAATACAGACGCTCGTCTTGAAAAGGCACACCTTTTGATGGGTAGCACGTACGGGTAGCTGCAATATTCTCCGCAATAGAAGAACATGCAGTATTTAACTCAATACATTAGGGATACATTCTTCATGTGGTTACAGTTTTAAGTAATTACCTTTGTCAATTACCTTGAAAATTACCAATATATGTTTCGTGAAAAGACGCATTTGTTGATTGGTGGCTGGCCGGTGTTCATGCAATATATCGACAAAATGATGGCAAAGTTTGTTTTTTATTTACGCTGAATAGACGCTTAGCCCGAAATATTATTGGCTATAACTTTGTCAATGTTCATTGGATTTCCAATCGAAAACAATGTCGACACTCGTCTTCAAAAGGCACACATTTTGATGGGTGGCTCGTACCAGTAGCCGCAATATTAACTGCATTCACTGCACATCCACACATTTATTTACATCCACACACACACACACACACACACACACACACACACACACACACACACACACACACACACACACACACACACACACACACACACACACACACACACACACACACACACACACACACACACACACACACACACACACACACACACACACACACACACACACACACACACACACACACACACACACACACACACACACACACACACACACACACACACACACACACACACACACACACACACCGATGAATACACATATAAACACATTTATGGGTAGGTATATTACATTTTTTTATGCACATGAACATTATGGGTGTTCAAGCAACGCCACTCCCACTCCACTCATACAAGGCCATAGTTTAAACATTCACACATTTTCGATCGCGACCAATATACTCGCGAGACGCGAACCAGCGAACGAGGTTGTTAGTGTCGCTTACATATTCTGATTCAAGGATAGACTTTTGCCGGTATGACGTCACAACTCGTTTTGGTGACGCAAGATTCTTGTGACGTCACATATATTAATATCAATATTTTCCAATTATGACAAATTGGCACTTTTTTCGCAAAAACGAATGCCAGAACCGCAATCAGGACACTCTTTTACACCATTCCACGTATTTTTCCCAAGGTGCACTATTCCATTTAACAGCTCTGTCAGCGTTCTGAATGGCTGACCTGACTACCTTTAGCTCAACTCTCTTTCGCCAGCATGGCAGCATAGCAACACGCCGCTGCACGTGCTCTATTCTCCCCTACACACAGCATGCAGTCGTCATGCACGGGCCGGCTCGGTATCAGTCATTCAGCTGTGGCAGCGGTGTCGCGCCCATCAGCGGCGACAAAGGCCACGGTCCGCTGAAGCTCGAAAACGATGTACGCGTTGTGTGTGATACATTGGTATTGGCATGTTCTGTGCACCGGTATTCGACAGACACCTATACCGGGCTGAGGAGAATGACGACACCTATACCGGGCTGAGGTGGCATGTTCTGTGCGCCGGTACTCGACAGACGACACATATACCGGGCTGAGGAGAATGACGACACCTATACCGGGCTGAGGTGGCATGTTCTGTGCGCCGGTACTCGACAGACGACACATATACCGGGCTGAGGTGGCATGTTCTGTGCGCCGGTACTCGACAGGCGACACATATACCGGGCTGAGGTGGCATGTTCTGTGCCCCGGTACTCGACAGACGACACCTATACCGGGCTGAGGAGAATAACGACACATATACCGGGCTGAGGTGGCATGTTCTGTGCGCCGGTACTCGACAGACGACACCTATACCGGGCTGAGGTGGCATGTTCTGTGCGCCGGTACTCGACAGACGACACCTATACCGGGCTGAGGTGGCATGTTCTGTACGCCGGTACTCGACAGACAACACCTATACCGGGCTGAGGTGGCATGTTCTGTGCGCCGGTACTCGACAGACGACACCTATACCGGGCTGAGGTGGCATGTTCTGTGCGCCAGTACTCGACAGACGACACCTATACCGGGCTGAGGAGAATGACGACACCTATACCGGGCTGAGGTGGCATGTTCTGTGCGCCGGTACTCGACAGACGACACCTATACCGGGCTGAGGAGAATGACGACACATATACCGGGCTGAGGTGGCATGTTCTGTGCCCCGGTACTCGACAGACGACACCTATACCGGGCTGAGGTGGCATGTTCTGTGCGCCGGTACTCGACAGACGACACCTATACCGGGCTGAGGAGAATGACGACACATATACCGGGCTGAGGTGGCATGTTCTGTGCCCCGGTACTCGACAGACGACACCTATACCGGGCTGAGGTGGCATGTTCTGTGCCCCGGTACTCGACAGACGACACCTATACCGGCCTGAGGAGAATGACGACACCTATACCGGGCTGAGGTGGCATGTTCTGTGCGTCGGTACTCGACAGACGACACCTATACCGGGCTGAGGTGGCATGTTCTGTGCCCCGGTACTCGACAGACGACACATATACCGGGCTGAGGAGAATGACGACACCTATACCGGGCTGAGGTGGTATGTGCTGTGCCCCGGTACTCGACAGACGACACCTATACCGGGCTGAGGAGAATGACGACACCTATACCGGGCTGAGGTGGCATTTTCTGTGCGCCGGTACTCGACAGACGACACATATACCGCGCTGAGGTGGCATTTTCTGTGCGCCGGTACTCGACAGACGACACCTATACCGGGCCGAGGTGGCATGTTCTGTGCGCCGGTACTCGACAGACGACACATATACCGGGCTGAGGAGAATGACGACACATATACCGGGCTGAGGTGGCATGTTCTGTGCGTCGGTACTCGACAGACGATACCTATACCGGGCTGAGGTGGCATGTTCTGTGCCCCGGTACTCGACAGACGACACATATACCGGGCTGAGGAGAATGACGACACCTATACCGGGCTGAGGTGGCATGTGCTGTGCCCCTGTACTCGACATACGACACCTATACCGGGCTGAGGAGAATGACGACACCTATAACGAGCTGAGGTGGCATTTTCTGTGCGCCGGTACTCGACAGACGACACATATACCGGGCTGAGGTGGCATGTTCTGTGCGCCGGTACTCGACAGACGACACCTATACCGGGCTGAGGTGGCATGTTCTGTGCGCCGGTACTCGACAGACGACACCTATACCGGGCTGAGGTGGCATGTTCTGTGCCCCGGTACTCGACAGACGACACCTATACCGGGCTGAGGAGAATGACGACACCTATACCGGGCTGAGGTGGCATGTTCTGTGCGCCGGTACTCGACAGACGACACCTATACCGGGCTGAGGAGAATGACGACACATATACCGGGCTGAGGTGGCATGTTCTGTGCGCCGGTACTCGACAGACGACACCTATACCGGACTGAGGTGGCATGTTCTGTGCGCCGGTACTCGACAGACGACACCTATACCGGGCTGAGGTGGCATGTTCTGTGCGCCGGTACTCGACAGACGACACCTATACCGGGCTGAGGTGGCATGTTCTGTGCGCCGGTACTCGACAGACGACACCTATACCGGACTGAGGTGGCATGTTCTGTGCGCCGGTACTCGACAGACGACACCTATACCGGGCTGAGGTGGCATGTTCTGTGCGCTTGTACTCGACAGACGACACCTATACCGGGCTGAGGTGGCATGTTCTGTGCGCTTGTACTCGACAGACGACACCTATACCGGGCTGAGGTGGCATGTTCTGTGCGCTGGTACTCGACAGACGACACCTATACCGGACTGAGGTGGAATGTTCTGTGCCCCGGTACTCGACAGACGACACCTATACCGGGCTGAGGTGGCATGTTCTGTGCGCCGGTACTCGACAGACGACACCTATACCGGGCTGAGGTGGCATGTTCTGTGCGCCGATACTCGACAGACGACACCTATACCGGGCTGAGGTGGCATGTTATGTGCGCCGGTACTCGACAGACGACACCTATACCAGGCTGAGGAGAATGACGACACATATACCGGGCTGAGGTGGCATGTTCTGTGCGCCGGTACTCGACAGGCGACACCTATACCGGGCTGAGGTGGCATGTTCTGTGCGCCGGTACTCGACAGACGACACCTATACCGGGCTGAGGTGGCATGTTCTGTACGCCGGTACTCGAAAGACGACACCTATACCGGGCTGAGGTGGCATGTTCTGTGCGCCGGTACCCGACAGACGACACCTATACCGGGCTGAGGTGGCATGTTCTGTGCGCCGGTACTCGACAGACGACACCTATACCGGGCTGAGGAGAATGACGACACCTATACCGGGCTGAGGTGGCATGTTCTGTGCGCCGGTACTCGATAGACGACACCTATACCGGGCTGAGGAGAATGACGACACATATACCGGGCTGAGGTGGCATTTTCTGTGCGCCGGTACTCGACAGACGACACCTATACCGGGCTGAGGTGGCATGTTCTGTGCGCCGGTACTCAACAGACGACACCTATACCGGGCTGAGGTGGCATTTTATGTGCGCCGGTACTCGACAGACGACACCTATACCGGGCTGAGGTGGCATTTTCTGTGCGCCGGTACTCGACAGACGACACCTATACCGGGCTGAGGTGGCATGTTCTGTGCGCCGGTACTCGACAGACAACACTTATACCGGGCTGAGGTGGCATGTTCTGTGCGCCGGTACTCGACAGACGACACCTATACCGGGCTGAGGTGGCATGTTCGGTGCGCCGGTACTCGACAGACGACACATATACCGGGCTGAGGAGAATGACGACACATATACCGGGTTGAGGTGGCATGTTCTGTGCGTCGGTACTCGACAGACGACACCTATACCGGGCTGAGGTGGCATGTTCTGTGCCCCGGTACACGACAGACGACACATATACCGGGCTGAGGAGAATGACGACACCTATACCGGGCTGAGGTGGTATGTGCTGTGCCCCGGTACTCGACAGACGACACCTATACCGGCTGAGGAGAATGACGACACCTATACCGGGCTGAGGTGGCATTTTCTGTGCGCCGGTACTCGACAGACGACACATATACCGGGCTGAGGTGGCATTTTCTGTGCGCCGGTACTCGACAGACGACACCTATACCGGGCTGAGGTGGCATGTTCTGTGCCCCGGTACTCGACAGACGACACATATACCGGGCTGAGGAGAATGACGACACCTATACCGGGCTGAGGTGGCATGTGCTGTGCCCCGGTACTCGACATACGACACCTATACCGGGCTGAGGAGAATGACGACACCTATACCGGGCTGTGGTGGCATTTTCTGTGCGCCGGTACTCGACAGACGACACATATACCGGGCTGAGGTGGCATGTTCTGTGCGCCGGTACTCGACAGACGACACCTATACCGGGCTGAGGTGGCATGTTCTGTGCGCCGGTACTCGACAGACGACACCTATACCGGGCTGAGGTGGCATGTTCTGTGCGCCGGTACTCGACAGACGACACCTATACCGGACTGAGGTGGCATGTTCTGTGCGCCGGTACTCGACAGACGACACCTATACCGGGCTGAGGTGGCATGTTCTGTGCGCCGGTACTCGACAGACGACACCTATACCGGGCTGAGGTGGCATGTTCTGTGCGCCGGTACTCGACAGACGACACCTATACCGGGCTGAGGTGGCATGTTCTGTGCGCCGGTACTCGACAGACGACACCTATACCGGACTGAGGTGGCATGTTCTGTGCCCCGGTACTCGACAGACGACACCTATACCGGGCTGAGGTGGCATGTTATGTGCGCCGGTACTCGACAGACGACACATATACCAGGCTGAGGTGGCATGTTATGTGCGCCGATACTCGACAGACGACACCTATACCGGGCTGAGGAGAATGACGACACTTATACCGGGCTGAGGTGGCATGTTCTGTGCGCCGGTACTCGACAGACGACACCTATACCGGGCTGAGGTGGCATGTTATGTGCGCCGGTACTCGACAGACGACACCTATACCGGGCTGAGGAGAATGACGACACATATACCGGGCTGAGGTGGCATGTTCTGTGCGCCGGTACTCGACAGACGACACCTATACCGGGCTGAGGTGGCATGTTCTGTGCGCCGGTATTCGACAGACGACACCTATACCGGGCTGAGGTGGCATGTTCTGTGCGCCGGTACTCGACAGACGACACATATACCGGGCTGAGGTGGCATGTTCTGTGCCCCGGTACTCGACAGACGACACCTATACCGGGCTGAGGTGGCATGTTATGTGCGCTGGTACTCGACAGACGACACATATACCGGGCTGAGGTGGCATGTTCTGTGCGCCGATACTCGACAGACGACACCTATACCGGGCTGAGGAGAATGACGATACCTATACCGGGCTGAGGTGGCATGTTCTGTGCGCCGGTACTCGACAGACGACACCTATACCGGGCTGAGGAGAATGACGACACCTATACCGGGCTGAGGAGAATACTTAAATCAATTGATATTGTCGTCGAATGCTGGATGCTTGGTTATGCAAACCATTGAAAGCAACGAACTTGATGATTGTTGAAAGTTTGAGACTTATGTTTTGTTTCCGGCTGCTTGTGAAATATTGAGTGTTTTGTGACCTTCGGACATTAATCACTTACGTCATACTTCATGCTGCTCCACCATCCGGTTGATTCAACCCTAACCATTATGTTGTTTCTTGTGTTGGCATCACAAGTACTGGGCGACCATATATCCTGCTCGGTGACCTTGCTCGGTGACTTTGTTACCTTCAGCTCTGTCTTACACCCTGTCTGCGTTTTTCAGCGGAGTCGGCTGGTGCGGGACCTGTTCTATGACCTGCGCGATGGCACCTGTCTGCTGGCGCTGCTGGAGGTGCTGTCCGGAGAGAAGCTGGTGAGTCTCCTCCGTCCGCTACCTCTATCTTACGTAGATATAGCTTCCCAAAATGTAGTGTATTCTTTTGATAAACACAAGTGAAAAAGATATCGTATCTAATTAACATGACGTATACACCCATGGGCAGAACCAGAGCGTTGGTAAGCTGGTACTTGTGTAATGTGTATCCCATTCCTGATACTGATCCTGATGTCCAGACTCCCCTGTATCCAGTCGTCGATATCCAGATCCCTTGCCTGAGAGCGGGTATGGCTCGAGTTACCATCCAGCGACCGAACTATCGCATATGGGCTGAAATTGAAACCATACTCAGTTGTTCGGGACCAAAACATCGCCACCACGGTAACCCCAGACTGGTGTTGTGAGCACCGTAGCCGCCATGGTATCTGTGATGGATGTCGCTCAGGATCGGTGGCCCTGAGGTTCAAACTTTTTGCCTATTGGGTAGTTTTTTGACACTACAACAGACACCAATGCTCGTCATATACCCATGTAGTTGTGGTACATAATACCCCAATCATCATCGCCCATTGGTAAAGTATCAGCGGGCTGCTGTTCAAGCATCAACAATCACTCTTGCTTTGAATTGGAGCACTCAGTGGACAAATTTAGTTTTACTTCATCGGGTCCATATCCATCTAGGCACGATCAGCATATGATTCGCATCCATGCGCCTCCACCAGATCGGAATCAATCCATCGAACCAGACGCTCGCTATAGATCAATTTGTATTCACACCAAACACAAACTGCGAGACAGGCATCAATTTTCGACGTTTCGTGTGCCACGCGCTATGGTACCACCCCTATCAGAACGCAACATAACAAAAACAAAATTGATTTGATTGACCTATCCAATGGTGAAAAGTGAAAACCCGATCTCAATCGGAGCAGTGGTTGCAAAGTTCATTAGCTTGTCAAAGTGGTTGCATTAGCTTCCGAAAAGCGTCTGCGTCTGATCTATGCTGAGACTCAATCGTTCGCATTGTATTGCTCTGTGCAAGAAGTATCGGCCGTGTCGGGCCGTGTCGGGCCGGGTCAAATGTGAATTTGTCTAGTAAGTTGACAAGAAACCTCACGGGCGCTTCGCGCCCGCTCGGTAATCAATTAATCTGTGTCTGATCTACTACCCAGCGATATCCTTGCACGGGAGTGTACCAACCGACCAACACCCCACTGTCCTCTGTATGTACCGTGTACAGCCGTCACCACACTTCCGTTGTATTGCCACTCGACCTGCGTGCCCGACACGGTTACAATGGCTGTGACTTGGCCGGCCGTGCCGCGGAATCCACCAGCCGCGGCGGGTTTGACCCGTACTAACACCCCACGGCACGCGCGTGTGATGTGTCTACAGTGTCAACAGCCTCGCCGCTACCGACACACGCCCTGAGGCAGTATATCTCGAGTCTCCGTCTCCTCGGCTGTCGTATTTCGTATGCTGACGCTTCCCGAGTGTCCAGCTGAGGTGCGGATCCGCCTCCCTCCCCCTCCCTGTCGCCACGATGTTCTGAAGTTCTCTAGCTGGCCATTCGTGGTAGCTACTTGTCCGATGTTTGCACGGGAAATACACTGGAAGCATGACAAGTTAACGGTGTACCGACGCTGCCTCTCGACGGATAGAACGGAATAACCGTTGTACATTTGTCCATTCGCGTCACGATAGGAGGTATTCTGTAAGAATTCGCGCGGTGTTGAGTGACGTTAGGCGTCAGCGGACATGCAGATTATGCCATATATGGCCGACCGATTAGCCTTTGCGGTGTGGTATATGCCAATTCCTGCTTGTCAAAGGATTAATTACCACGTGTTAGTGCACCAAATGGTTTATGCACGGATGACGGAATATCAACGCGACCGCGAGGGTGCTCGCTTGTAACTTAGGGACAAAGTCTTTCTCCGATCCCCGCATGGTCGTTCTCTGTTCGAATCTGCTCGAAGTCGTTCTCCGATCTCCCCGCATAGTCGTTCTCTGCTCGAATCTGCTCGAAGTCGTTCTCCGATCTCCCCGCATGGTCGTTCTCTGCTCGAATCTGCTCGAAGTTGTTCTTCGATCTCCCCGCATAGTCTTTCTCTGCTCGAATCTGCTCGAAGTTGTTCTTCGATCTCCCCGCATAGTCGTTCTCTGCTCGAATCTGCTCGAAGTCGTTCTCCGATCTCCCCACATAGTCGTTCTCTGCTCGAATCTGCTCGAAGTCGTTCTCCGATCTCACCGCAGTTTCATGGTCGTTCCGCTGTAGCTGTTTATCCGCTGTTTATGTCGCTCCGCTGTAGCTGTTTATCCGCTGTTTATGTCGTTCCGCTGTAGCTGTTTATCCGCTGTTTATGTCGTTCCGCTGTAGCTGTTTATCCGCTGTTTATGTCGCTCCGCTGTAGCTGTTTATCCGCTGTTTATGTCGCTCCGCTGATCTGTTCGAGATAAACCCCGTATATCTACTTTGCGAACGGAAAATAAGACTTGGAACGGTAATGCGAAATGTGTGTATACATTTTGTATGTGCATAATAACAGAGGACGTTCTTAATGTCGAAAGCTTCCTTCTGTTGTGCAGGAGTGTTTGGGAAATAGTTTACGTTCCATACATTGTACACCACTTTGGCTAATCTGTGTTGAGACTGAATCGTTCGCATTGCATTGCTCTGTGCAAGGACACTCATGGATAATCATATTTATGAACGCTTCAAGAAGTGGAGTCAGGCACGACCGAAAGATGCATCGAATAAGTTCCTAAATAGCCAATGTCAAATGAGAAGTTTATATGTCTATCTATTGTTTGGATGTTGTGTTATTAAAGGGCTTATAAGCTGCATTTGTACCTAGTCTAAAGTGTTGAAAGGCGTTGATACCAAACTGATCGATGGCATGTGCTATAGCAATATAACGTGTTGATCTAAGAATGTCCAATAGCTGGATGATGTATCATAAGTGAATCTGCGTCTCCGGCATGAATCGCTTACATCGTCCGAACGGTTAACGTACCAAGTGAAGTCTCACTCACGATTTTCTGTTTCAGCCGTCACAGAAGGGCCACCTCCGTTTCCATCAGATGCAGAACGTGCAGGTGGCTCTGGACTTCCTCCGCTACAGGAAGGTAAGCAGCACGGACACAAATACAGCCTGGAAAGGTCGCTGGAATGCCACTCCGACTCGTCTGCGCTGCTGGTCTCGTCAGTTCTGCGGCATCTGCAGTGTGTAGCGTATGGGATAACAACTGCCGAACATCACCATGGCTGGAAGCAAACAATACTGTTTACAATTTAGCAGCGCGTTCTCCGCTGCGACACAAACATGTCGACTCGGCCCAGTCGCTATGGAATTGTGATGCCTGTAACGGACAGGCGCCAGAATTTCCTCCCAGTTGCAATAAGTTGCTGAAACACGACACGTAATGTGTCAATGTGCCAACTGTCAACATGTATGATAACCATCTAGATCGTGTCTCGCTGCTGACGTTCTTTGAATCGGACGTCTCGGAATCTGGCTTGAAGATAATGCAGCTGTCATGTTCCGACTGGTACGTCATGGTCATCAACTGCAGTAATGGTGGGTCTGACAAAGACTGGCTGACGCGGAGACAACTCACGGGAGGTCACGGTCCGGCTGGCCGCCGGCGCCGCTCATGGCAGTGCAGCCTCAGGTCAACAGCGCTGGAACCAGGCCTGGTAACCACGACGCAGGAACCACAGCTGGTAACCACGACGCAGGAACCACAGCTGGTAACCACGACGCAGGAACCACGCCTGGTAACCACGACGCCGGAACCCCGCCTGGTAACCACGACGCAGGAACCAGGCCTGGTAACCACGACGCAAGAACCACGCCTGATAACCACGGTGCAGGAACCAGGCCTGGTAACCACGACGCAATAACCACGCCTGATAACCACGGCGCAGGAACCAGGCCTGGTAACCACGACGCGGGAACCAGGCATGGTAACCACGACGCAAGAACCACGCCTGGTAACCAGACGCAGGAACCACGCCTGGTAACCACGACGTAGGAACCTCGGCGAACCCTGCACGCTGTGCCAGCGACTTGGCGCAGAAAGGAGCGCTAATGCAACCGACTTGCATTGTGGAGGTCACGGCAGCGGCAGCAGCAGTAGAGGAAGTAACAACACACGACTGGCTGCACGCCGGCTTGACAATGTAGACGATTAATTAAAATTATTAGTAGATGTTGACGATTAACCCGGCAATGGCTGGGGTCTCCAGCCACCTTCCATTGGCTGGGGAGGGGGCATTTTTCGCCCCTGGTTATCTTCCGAATCAATTACTGCAGTGAGTGCAAGGCGGCATTCTAAAGTTTTGAATGAGACGAATAAAAAACATGCTCGAACGTTTAAAATGGAGGTCATATGTCAGGTCACGGTCAGGTCAAAGGTCAAAATCGAAGTATTACAGGGCGTGTATGAATCATACTTTGCATCCAAAGCCTGCGATTGCGACCATGATCCGCCAACGTGCTCGCAAAGGTATAATACACATCCCTCATGAGCTAAAGTGAGATTGTTGGCAAAGGTCAAGGTCAATGTCAGGTCACAAAAGGTCACTATGCGCAAAATATATACTGGTCACTATGCGCAAAATATCTACGAAGTCATGTAACATATGTTGTATGGGTTATTTTACACGTAGAACTCGATAGTGGTAGTAATTTTACCATCTGACCTCATTTAAGTGAAGTTAGTCAAGCTCAGGTCAAGGTCAGGTCACATAAGGTCCAAATTTGACATTGATAAATATAAATAAAAAAGGCATATTTCTAGACCAGTTTGTCTCCGACATGCAGTGCTGGCATTTATTTATCTATATCTGCTCACTAAAAGCCAAAAAACGCAATTTCAAAATATGGCGTCATGAGTTACTCATACTTAGGGAGCCATAAGTCAGTCAAAAATAAATATATTGCTTTTAAATTTGGTTTTGGTATTGTCCACATATGGTTCTCCAACATATATTCTGTTCTTTAATGTTTGAAAATCTTTATTTTGAGGCCATTTTGCCCCCCCCCCCCAAAAAAAAATATATATATATATATTTTTATGATTTTGTTTGGGGTCAAAAACCAAAATGTTAAAACAAATCCGAGATAGCCATTTTGTAGCCCTTGCCATTTGCTATCTTAAGATGTTTTCTGATTGCATTTGGCTATAAAACAAAAATGGCATGTGTACGGCCTGTTAAAGTTTAGCTGATTTGTTCGTCAAACTCGTGTGTAATGACGCCACTAAATTCGCTATATCTCGATTTTTTTTCCGACAAAATTGTTTTTTGCACAGAAGACGTAAAGTTGATGTAGAAGAAGGTATCCGAGATTTCACTTCGATAGCGCTATTGTTTTTTATAGCTATTGCGAAAGTTCGTCAGGGGGCGGAAAACGCCCCCCCCCCCCGCCCGCCAATGGCGGTTAACGGGGAACCGACATAAAAGAAGAAGAAAAAACAAAGACATTCAGCGACTCGTATTGTTGCTGTGTCAGAGCGTTGCACATCCTAAACGTTCATTTCCTATTTTGTCAGCGCGCGATCAGCAGGTGTTCCAGACTTGCCAAATAAAAAAAAACGCTATCGTTGACTGAAAAGCATCTGTCTGTTCAAAGTAATTGTGGCGTGTATTTTTTGTGTCTTCAGGCTTGACGTCATTCATCGGCGACTGAGTCAGAGTAAGTCCTATTCAGATGGGCTGGCACGTTTGTTTTATGCTCTGCGATACTGCCACCAGCATGTATGTTCCTTTGGCAAACATTAAGCCCGTTTGACGTCCTAATCACGCACGTGCCTGGTAACCACGACGCAATAACCACGCCTGATAACCACGGCGCAGGAACCAGGCCTGGTAACCACGACGCGGGAACCAGGCATGGTAACCACGACGCAAGAACCACGCCTGGTAACCAGACGCAGGAACCACGCCTGGTTCCTGCATGAAGTTTCAGGAATGCTGGTAATGTTTTGGCATGATATCTGTGTTTGTGTTTGTGGTGACCCCTGATACCTTTGAGCACGTTTCATATTACAGGGCGCAGTATAAGATAATCGCTCTCCTGAGTCTTGTCCTGAAATATCGTCTGAGAACCCCATCCACTAACTAGACGAGCGATCCCTCTGCTCGGCGTTCCACTAACTAGACGAGCGATCCCTCTGCTCGGCTACTGACACCCTGCTGAGAGTACGCTCTCTTCACGTCGCCCCCGGAGGCCTGCTACGTGTCCGGGCCGCACCCGGCGTGCATCACAATCAGCACGCCGTATACCCCGCCGCCGCCGCCGCCGTGGTGGAATGCGGCGGGACGGGGCCGCCGCCGCTGCCGCCGCCGCCGCTGCCGCCGCCGCCCGGCCGCGCCGCGGGAATGTCTGTCGAGCGCCGCTCATGGTCCCGCCGATAAGGCCCCGTTCGACCCGACCCGCGGCCCGCGGCTCGGTTGTGTGGGCCGGCTATCGCCCGCGATAAAGGCCGGGGTCAAGCGACAGGCGTAATGAGTGCACGTGATGCGGCCCTAAAATACGCAGGCTAGGAAAATAGGCTGGTGGAGTATAGTTCGGGTAAACGACACTGTCGCTCACCCGATTAGCGCAACCCACCTACTATCGAATTGACAATGGGTGCTTTGGGGTTTGGCTTGGTGCTTTGCACGTATACTACTTCGATGTTTTGTATGCAAACAGACTAACTCATATAGCTGCTGGCCAAGAAGTGAGAAGCGTTGAGCCAATCTATCCAGCTATTAGTGATTTAAATGGCATGTGTATATAGCCACATCGCTTTTATCGCATGTAACTTCCCCAAACAGGTTGGCTTGATCTATAGTGTCGGTCTGCGACAGAGTTCGGGTTTATCGTTATCCCTTCAGTAAAAATAATTCAACATTGCATGATGTGTTGATGATAGTGTGCAGTCTAGCCCGTGTCGGCGATTAAAGTCCCCATTATCTCATGGTTACGATGGATTGCAAATTAAGCCTATCAGCTTATTGGATTTGATTTGATGGGACTGGGTTAGCAACACGCTATAGCTCGTGGCTGTGGTGTTAGCAAATCACCTGACCAGTTCATCTGAGAACCGGATCCAGTGGCGCATCCAGAGGGGACGGGGGGTATGAGGCCATCCCCCCCCCCTTGATCCTCGAAGGGGCCAATAGCACGAGGGGCCCATAGCCACGGGATAATTTCCACGGGATGGTTCCGAAGTTATCTATCTGGCCATACTCAGAATGTTCGCGTGGGGGGAAATGTCTCCAACCCCCGCCCCATTACTATAGGAACTGTTCAGGGCACGTGTCTCGGACCATTGCTATACAACATTGCAACTAATGACTTTAATTGTTTAATACCGAAATAAATGGACGGATTCCGTATCACCACTGTTCGATATGCAGATGATAGCCAAATCACCATCACCGATCCCAGAAAAGGTTTAACTGAAATGCAGAGTGCATTAGAAAGGGTGCTCGATATTGACAATGCTTGGTTCCTCCAAAACGGGATGATGGTCAACGCAGCAGTCTTCAAGGTCAAAAGGGTCCACCAAGGCTTTAGGGGGCCACCAAGGCCTGTGGGCCCACTTTGCTACGTGGCCCCCTCCTTGAACGAATCCTGGATTCACCTACGTGGCCCCCTCCTTGAACGAATCCTGGATTCACCACTGACCTGATCAGAGCCTTCATTTCATTTCATTTATTTATTTTATCGCCAACAGATTACTATCCATTAATAGGCGAAGTCATACGGTAAAAACATTACAAGTGAACAAGTGAAGGTAAAATATGAATGACAGGTAAGAGACAGGCGACAAGACAATCACAACATGAAAAACACTGGATAAGAGAGATTGTACAAGACTGTCTGTACAAGTCTGTCTGTACAAGTCTGACTGTAACATGCGTCATGCAGGCACGTAGCCAGGATTTCGTCGTCCAGGGGGGGAGGCGCCTCGAAAGGGCCCCCTTCCCGAGCGCTGAAAGGGCCCATTCCCAAGCGTTGAAAGGGCCAAACAAAACGGATGAAAAGGCACGTTACACGGATGCAAAATGCAGTATGACATGTATGGCATGGACCATACCAACTTTTAAGAGCTGGAGTTAGCAAACTGCCATATCAACTTTGGAACCAGGGACACCAATTTGGAATCAGTTATACCAACTTGGAATGTTTTTTGAAGCTCAAGACCTGGAACTCTTAAAGAAATTGGGCCGCGGAGCGGCGCGAAAATTTTGAGTCTTATGCCTTAGATATTTCTCATCATTATCATCAAGGCGTCGCATTGCGTATGGTCCGGACCTCTGCAAATGTTATTGTGCGTTTAAAATTGCGGTAAAAGAAGTGCTAAAGTGAACTATTTTGCCCAATTATATAGGAAAGTAGCAACATAACACACAGTGGCGTACCCAGGATTTACTGCAGCAAGGGGCAATTTTTGCTCAGGGGGGCATAAAGTACCCCCACCAAAAAAAAACTCACCGGATTTGGCCAACTATATTTTTAAAAGGGCATATTTTCAAAAAAAAATATCTTTAAAAAAAAACAAATCGACCGAAGGGGGCACGTACATAACTTCAGGGGGGGGGGGGGGAATTGCCCCGTTTGCCTCCCCCTTGTGTACGTCTATGATAACACATAATTGCGCCGAGAAACGGCCCGTTATTTTTTCTCACCCGCATATAGTTGAATTTGTAGTTAAATTGCGCCGCGGAGGTTCGCAAAAAAATCCCTGGGCAACTGCATTCTTACTGTAGAAAGGCCCAGGGTCCCTTCAGATCGTCTAGGGCCCCTCCGACCTTTTCAACGCCCTTCTGACCTGTTCAGAGACTCATCTGGGATCCGCGAAAAGACATGATGAGGAGTGGGTGATATATGTTAAGTACAAAGAGGGCTTACTCTACATGAAAAATGAAAATCGGAGCTTGCGGGTATATTGTAACTCCCTTCGTTAGCGATTAAGAGGCATTCGGTAACATGTGATTGCTCGTCTTAAAGACGAGCAATGACCTGTTACCGAATGCCTCTTAATCGCTGACGAAGGGTGTTACAATATACCCGAAAGCTCCGATTGTAATGTTTTTCTTGTGGAGTAAGTCCTCTTTGTATTTAATCTTCACCGGGGAGCTCTACGTGCTTTGGGCCTTCCGGTCCGACCAGGGACTCCTCTGACCTTCCAAGAAACCCCTCTTATGTGTCAAGGGGCCCATTCGGCCTGTTCAGAGGTCTTTCCGACCTGGCCAGGGACTGAACTAGCTGCTTTGTCACCCTGCCGACATGCTCAGGGGCCCCTCCGACCTGCCCAGGGGCCCCTCCAGTCTGGCTAGGGACTCATCTGTCATGTTCAAGGGCCCTTCCGACCGGCCCAGGGACCGTTTCGGTCTAGCCAGGGGCCCCTCTGACTTGCCCAGGAGCCCCTCCGATCTGCCCAGCCACTCTTCTGGTCGAACTGCGCTGGCTGCTTTTTCGCCCTGCCGACATGCTCAAGGGGCCCTCCGAGGGCCCCTCCGTGCTGGCTAGAGGCCAATTCGGCATGTTCAGGGGCCCTTCTTACCCGCTCAGGGGCCCTTTCGGTCTGATCAGGGGCCACTCCAATCTGTACAGGGGCATTTCGAACTTTCCAGGGCCCCTCTTGTCTGCCCAGGGGCCCTCCAGCCTTCTAAGGAGCCGTTCCGACCTGGCAAGGAACTGCGCTGTCTGCTTTGTCGCCTTGCAACATGCTCCGATGGCCCTCCGACCTGCCTTGGGGCCCCTCCGTGCTGACTAGGGGCCCATTCGGCATGTGCAGGGGCCCCTCTGACCTGCACAGGGGCCCTTTGAACTTCCCAGGGGCCCTCTGGGGTCTGTCCAAGGGCCCTCTAACCTGCTCAGGGGCCCTTATGACCTGGAAAGGGACTGCGCTGGCTGCTTTGTCGCTCTGCCGACATGCTCAGAGGCCTCTCGACCTGCCTATGGGCTCCTCTCTGCTGGCTAGGGGCCCATTCGACGTGTTCAGGGGCCCCTCTGACCCGATCAGGGGCCCTTTCGGTCTGGTCAGGGGCCCCTCTGACATGTACAGGGCTCTTTTGAACGTCCAAGGGGCCCTCTGGTCTTTCGGGGAGGGTCCTGGTGGCCCTAAAGGGCCTCTGAAGTGCTCTAAACTCTCTAAAGACCACGCTTCGCGTGGTAAAGAGCCCATGATACCGCGCTTCGCGAGGTCTCGTCGGCCCTTTTCGGCGCGCGCAGCGCGCCGAAAAGGGCCCTCCGCCGCCGAAAAAGGCACTCCTGGCCTCCAGGGGAGGCTGCCGCACCCCCCCCCCCCCCCCTCCCCTTGGCTACGTGCCTGGCGTCATGTGTAATCATCATGTGTCGATCGTGGGTGGTCGACCTGATTAGGGCTTTAGGGCGCTGCAACTATTATATTATATGGCGCCCATTGGCAAAGGCGGATCCAGAACGGGTGTTGGGGGGGGAATCCCCAAAGTCTTACACAATTCTAAAAACTCATCGGATTTCGCATCATTATGCATTGAGAGCTGATTTTTAAAAAAATGGACAAGTAGCTTAGAAGATTGTTTTCTCTATCAGGAAATGTGTCAATTTTGCGCCGATTTCAGGCGGTTTGGGGGAGGGCCATGCCCTCTTTGTCCCCCCCCCCCCTCCCCTGGATGCGCACATGCCCATTGACTGAGCTGTGTTTGTATGTGTGCCCGTATGTATGATGTCATGCTGACATTTTGACGGCACATTTGCAGATTAAGCTGGTGAATATCCGGGCAGATGACATTGTGGACGGCAACCCGAAGCTTACACTGGGCCTCATCTGGACCATCATCCTGCACTTCCAGGTGGGTGCTGCGGTTGGTGCTGCCCTCTAGCAGCAGCACTGTCGCGGCGACAGTGTCGCGGCGACGGTGCTGCCGCGGTGCAGACGCGTTGGCGGAGACGTCTGTCCCGTCGCTGGGAGGGATCGGGACGTCATTCCAACCCTCGGCTGAGTCCTTCCCTGGCACGGTTATTGTGTTGGCTAGGACCGAGTTACGCTGCAGCTAAGGGCTGGGTGGCAGTGCTGGAGCTCAGCCGGACTGACTACGTACACTGTACAGGGACCCGCAGTTGCTATGGTACACACTAAGGTCCGGCTCATCTTCTCCTCTAGCGTATGTTTGACTGCGAATTAGGAAACGACCGTATATGCATTCAAACTGCATTACTGAGAGCTTCAAAATGATATGTTGATGAATTGGCTCACCTTATCTGTTGGCTGATTTTAAGCACAAATTCATTTTTAGCTCTTCGCGGTGGAATCGCCCATTTTTGCTTAAAATCAGCCAATAGATAAGGTGAGCCAATACATCGATATATAATTTTGAAGCTCTCAGTATTGCGGTTTGACTGCATATATGGTTGTTTCTTAACTCTCAGTCCAACATACACTAAAGGAGAACATGAGCCGGACCGTAGTGTGTACCATAGCAGCTGCCGGTCCCTGGCCTGCACGTGGACTGCGCGGTGGAAACTGGACCACGGGACACGGTGGTGGAACTTCAGGGATAAAGCGAGCGCGGGACAAAGGGACTGGACGTGCGGCCCAGCCCGACTCCAACTCAGCACGATCGGGAGTGGTACTGACTGGTGGTGACGTGGATACGTCAGGAATGCGGTGCTGAGGTCAACCGGTGCTGAGGTCAACCGGTCAACCGGCCCCGGGCTATCCACAATCCACATCATGCAGACAGGCCGCCGATACGTGGGCGGTGCAGCCGCGGTAGAATCACGGTCTGTCGTGTGGTGTCAGTGTCCGGTGCAGAGAGGGGGCACACAGGCGCGCACACAGGATTTTCGTAGGGGGGGGAGGGCACAATCTCAAGGGGGCCCCGTCGTCGGATTTTATCCGTGAATCGAACGGTGATTGCATCATTCAGATTCCAAAATAAATAATGATTGAATCGTTCCAAAAAAGTTGAATCAATAATCAGTCTGCTCCGAGGAAACCCCCACGAGGCCGAACCCCAACAACAACAACAACACCTCTGCATCTGTCAATGCATGTCAATGTCCGCCATGTGATGGTGACCCCAAACGCGCCAATTTAAGAAACAAAACAGAGCGCGTCAAGAGCCTTGTTCGGTAGCAGAGCTTCACAAACACCCGCCACGTTGCCAAGCAACGTGCTGTTAAAACCACCGTCCAACGTTGCTAGACAGTGTGTTTGACAGCTTCACAATGTTTGTGAAGCTCTGCTACCGAACAGGACCATGTTTCCTAAAATACAGCTTTGTAGATATTTGCCGTGCGTTCGGTATCTGGAAAATGTTGGATAATTGTCCGGAATCATGGCAAATTTTCCAGGTTCACGTTCGGTATCTGGAAAATGGAAAATCATCCCCGATAATCTTCCGTCGCGGGCGAGAATCGTAGAAAATGTCCGGAGCAGGGTCGCTTGGATATCATCCCTTTCTTCGTAGTCAGCTGACTGCCGCTGCGTTCACCGGCGGCGCCGGCCATTTGCTGTCTTTTAACTTGAGCTTTTGCACATGTTGTGTTTTCAAAGTAATTCCTGTTGCTTTTAAGGTCGACAAATACCAATTTCATGTCTGAGGTGAGTTAAATACGTGTTTTACAGTGCACGCGAACAAACCGATGGAATATGGATAATATCCTTAAATATACTGGACGCTCTGTGGAGCGATAATTGACATAGTAGATGCCGAACGCGCGAAGGGAAAATTATCGGCAATAATAATCCAGCGGAGAATATCCAAAGGAAAACATTTTCCAGATAACTCACTTTTCATTTGTGAAAAATACATCCGAACTTTCTTCTTATAAAAAATACAACCGGACAGGGGCCCCACCAACATTAAGGCCTTAGAGGGGCCCCACATTTCATAAGAGGGGATCACGGGCCAGTGTCTTCCCCTTGTGGTTGTGTGCGCCTCTGGTATGAGGCACACTACGTGTCTTATTATATATATATATTTATCGTTTTTCTCCTTAGAACTTCGAGCCGTTACACATGTTCGCGATAACTTCGGTTTCTACATTTCCGCGGTGGGTCCCTTCGGATGAAAAAAGACAACTTTCACTTTTCATTTGTAAAAATACATCCGGATTTGTGTTATTTTCTATTTTAAAAAATACAACCGGACAGGGAGCCCACCGGGCTGCCTCATAGGGGCCCCGCATTTCGTAAGGGGCACGGACCCGTGAGCCCTTCCCCCCTTGTGTGCGCCTCTGGGCCCTTCGGATACAAATATAAAATGTAAAACTTTGACTTTAATTTGTTTAAAAAAAATATGTTTTTGCTTTAAAAAGTAACAACCAAACAGGGGCCCCACGGGCCGCCTCAGAGAGGCCCCGCATTTTGTAAGGGGCACGGGCCCGTATGCCCCCCTCTTTATGTGCGCCTCTGGGGGCATGAGTGGTGACGATATTAGCGGAAGCGGATAAAAAGTCGATATTAGAATCAAAGGCAGGCTCGGTGTTCGGTGCCTGCTGTTGAGGTCAGGTTATCGTCACTCGCTGGCATATCCCAAGAAGATGGTGGTTGTCCGCAGTGTCGAAGTTGTCGCACATGCGCTCCTGAGGAGACAAGCAGAATCGTCAACAAATGTTTGGACACGAAAACTACCAAAGCACTTTGTAATGGCAGTTGAACATCTGGTGTTGCATTGTCAGAGGCACTGCAGTGTTCGACTCGCACAACAGTATCGCACCCGGGTGCTGGACGAAAAGTCGAATGGCAAAAAGTAAACGGATGTTAAGTAAAGGGACAATAGTAAAAAGTCAAAAGTCCTAAAAGTCGGCGGGTAAAAAGTCGACGTGGAAAACAGTCAACGGTGAAAAAGTCAAGCGGATAAAAAGTCGATTGACGAAACGTCAACAGGGTAAAAAGTCAACAGTCAAAAAGTCGACATGGAAAAAAGTCGATAGACCAAAAGTCATAAAAAGTCAATTGACAAAAAGTCAACAGGGTAAAAAGTCAACAGACGAAAAGGCAAAAGGGTAAAAAGTCAAAAGATAAAAAGTAAACGGACGGAAAGTCAAGGGGTAAAAAGTCGACGTCGCTAAAAGTCAAAAGACGACAAGTCGAAATGGCAAAAAGTCGAAGAATAAAAAGTCGAAATGGCAAAAGTCAACGTCGCTAAAAGTAAAAAGATGAAAAGTAGAAATGGTAAACAGTCAACGTCGCTAAAAGTCGAAAGATGAAAGTAAAAAACGTAAAAAGTCGAGATGGAAAAAAATCAATATGTTAAAATTCAAATAGCAAAAAGTCGAGATGGAAAAAAATAAATATGTTAAAATTCAAATAGCAAAAAGTCGCTCATGTGGGATATGTATCATACCTTTGACAGCACTTTGGGTGATCATAGGCGCAATCTATGGCCATGGATGGCAAGTATTGTCCATAAACTCAAATACCTCGATTTTGACGTTTGACTTGACCGTGACCTGACATGTGACCTTAATTTGAATTTGTTAAGTGTGCGTTAGGTTTTACCTCATTAAGCGCTTTCGAATGCCGCCTTGCGCGTCCCGCTGCGATCATTGGTTCTGAAGATACCAGGGGGCTACCCCTTCCCTCCCCTCCCCCCCCCCCCCCCCCAGTGAGTCGTTACAGAATATACCCCAGTGATTGCCGGGTTAACGCGGAAGTCACTTTGTATACCTCCACGACGTATGTATGCACATATATACCTATTGCCTACCTACAGTTGAAAAGAATTGAGATTAGTCAACTTATGCTTTGGTTAGTTGATTGTGGTGTGACCCATTTATTAACGTGTTCAAACATTGATAAAAAAGAAGTACTTCATGTCTTATGTATTTATGTAGATATGTTATATATGGTTCAAATTATAACTGAAGATCAGACTCAGCAGTGCCACATCCAACGGTACCTATCCCTAAGCAAGTTGTCAACGTCTGTTTGTTGGTTGAACTCTTCAAAGCTTCCTTCGCTAGGCAATGCTTCAACAATACATTGCCATATCGTACATTTTGATCGTATATGTAAGTTCTCGTGATAAACGATAACGTTACCGAGGGCCTGAACATTCAAATTGACTTGTATTATCTCCTGTTCAATAGTTGTGCACAAAATAAAATATGGCAATTGCCATACCCATAATGTGTCACCTTTCTGAAAGTTGTCAAATATACGCTGGTTGTAGTCGAAAATATGAAGTAAGTGCTGCTGAAAACGATGGTGATATTTTTTATCTCGAAAAGTCACTTAACTTTATACAAATTAAGGTTTTAAATTTGAGATGATGACGTCAGTATTGAGCTATAGACCGCCGCTGATTGGCTGAAAAAGTGGCTGTCAGCCAATCAACGGCGGCACTAGCCTAGACCCCATTTTGCAAATGGGAAATTAAATTGCTTAAAAACGGTTAAGTTTTGGGGAAAATGACCTTAGTATTTTCGACATTTCAATAACGGCCAAAGATAATGGCTATCTCAGTTAAAAACCAATACAAAGGTGAAACGTTTTCCGATTGACTTTTAGCTATGAGACTTTTTACGATTTGACTTTTGTCGTGTTTACTTTTTGCCATGTTGACTTTTTACCTTTTCGACTTTTTACCTTTCGACTTTATCCTTCGACTTTTTATCTTTCGACTTTTATCTTTCGACTTTTTATCTTTCGACTTTTTATTTATCTTTCCACTTTTTATCTTTGGACTTTTTATCTTCCGTCTTTTTATCTGTCGACTTTTTATCTTTCGACTTTTATCTATACGACTTTTTACTATTCGACTTTTAGTGTGTTGGCGTTTTGCCATGTTGACTTTTTACCTTTTCGACTTTTTATATTTTTACTTTTATCCATACGACTTTTTACTATTCGACTTTTAGCTTGTTGATTTTTGCGATGTTGACTTTTTACCTTTTCGACTTTGTATCTTTCGACTTCTATCTATACGACTTTTTACTATTCGACTTTTAGCTTGTTGACTTTTTGCCATGTTGACTTTTTACCTTTTCGACTTTTTATCTTTCGACTTTTAGCGATGTTGAATTTTTACCCCTTGACTTTTCGTCCCTTGACTTTCCGTCCGTTTACTTTTTACCTGTTGACTTTTTACCCTGGAATCGACCGCACCCACCCGCACCGCGTCACACCACTCCTCTCCATGTAATTTCCACTGGATCCGACAGGAGGCGCTGGTGCTGCGAGCCTCGGAGTGTGTGGAGCGCAACGCACTATAGATGGCGCTGCCTGTACTGAACGTGCAGCAGAGCAGTGAGGTTCCGCTAGCGCCGTTCGCTTCATTCACACGTATACAGCGGTTAGCTCGTCCGACATAGACCAGCGGCTGCGACGCTGACTCACAGCCACCCCTCTGTAGTTGGTTCAGCTGGCCGTGCTTTAAAATAATCATTATCATCAATCGTCGGCAGCTTCTGCCGTTCTTCAATTCATTTAGTTTTGCTCAAACCTTGTCTGTGTTATCCATAAACTATTGATGTTGTAATCGACGGCGTTTATACCCGATATTTGATACCTTTTGATAAGCGGGTGTGCTTGTATGATTATAGGTCAGACAATTAGGATTAGTGTATAAAGTTGCAACCGACAGATTCGCTGGATAATCAGCGACATTGAATTGGTCGGTCACCAGCACTCCTTTACACCCGGCATGGCTTGAAGTTAGTGAAGTGCTGTGTTGACGTTAAATGAATCAGGCTGCTACATCGATTAAAAACTAAAAGTCAAGGGTACAAAATCTTTCGAACTTGAAGGATGCAAACGTTTATTTTATATCCCTTGGAAGGAAACAAAAACTGTGTACGTAATTATAATATTTAAGGGAGGTATTATTTGACCACTCCAGACACATTCCTTTAGAACATGTCAATGATCAGACATCATACAAATTTTCATCAACTCTAATGAATCCAATATTCCGCTTATTTGTACGATATTGCAAATCAATTGTGTAGCTTCACTTGCGGCATAAGGGCAAAAATCATAAAGCCCGAATACAAAATATTACCTTTATCTTCTATTTTATTTCGACAATGACCAACAGCTGCGACGCAGCACAGCACCTCTCGTGACCCGGCGTTGCGTGGATTCTGGTCAGTTGGGATATCAGATGAGTTGCCTCACCGCCTGCGCCGTGTTTGGGTTGGAGCGCGTCGCTTTTGGTGACCTCGCCGTCCGCGCCGTTTGTGGCCCAATCCGTGTCAGTGTGTGAGGCTGATCGGCTATGCGTCCTCACGCACCGGGGCGACTCGGTATCGGCGACGGTATGTGGAGGACGCACGGGGCGGGCCGAGTGACGAGACGGGGCCGGGGCTGGGCCCTGAAGTGGACCGGGGCGGGAACACAGGGACTGAAAGGGACGCACGGGGCGGGCCGAGCGACGAGACGGAGCCGGGGCGGGGCCGGAGTGGGCCCCTGAAGTGGACCGGAGCGGGAACACAGGGACTGAAAGGGACGCACGGGGCGGGCCGAGTGACGAGAAGGGGCCGGGGCGGGGCCCTGAAGTGGACAGGGGCGGGAACACAGGGACTGAAAGGGGCGCACAGGGCGGGCCGAGTGACGAGACGGGGCCGGGGCGGGGCCTGAAGTGGACAGGTGCAGGAACACAGGGACTGAAAGTGACGCACGAGGCGGGCCGAGCGACGAGACGGGGCCGGGGCGGGGCCTGAAATGGACAGGGGCAGAAACACAGGGACTGAAAGGGACGCACGGGGCGGGCCGAGCGACGAGACGGGGCCGGGGCGGGGCCTGAAGTGGACAGGTGCAGGAACACAGGGACTGAAAGGGACGCACGGGGCGGGCCGAGCGACGAGACGGGGCCGGGGCGGGGCCGGGGCGGGGCCTGAAGTGGACAGGTGCAGGAACACAGGGACTGAAAGGGACGCACGGGGCGGGCCGAGCGACGAGACGGGGCCTGGGCGGGGCCTGAAGTGGACAGGTGCAGGAACACAGGGACTGAAAGGGACGCACGGGGCGGGCCGAGCGACGAGACGGGGCCGGGGCGGGGCCTGAAGTGGACAGGTGCACGGATCTGAACAGGGAGGGACAGAATGACAGCACGGTGTGCCGGGGAGGGGACAGGGGAGGGAGGTGTACCGGGGAGGGAGGTGTGCCGGGGATGGAGGTGTGCCGGGGAGGGGACAGGGGAGGGAGGTGTGCCGGGGAGGGGACAGGGGAGGGAGGTGTGCCGGGGAGGCAGGTGTGCCGGGGAGGGAGGTGTGCTGGGGAGGGAGGTGTGCCGGGGAGGGAGGTGTGCCGGGGAGGGGACAGGAGAGGGAGGTGTGCCGGGGAGGGGACAGGGGAGGGAGGTGTGCCGGGGAGGTGTGCCGGGGAGGGAGGTGTGCCGGGGAGGGGACCGGGGAGGGAGGTGTGCCGGGGAGGGGACCGGGGAGGGAGGTGTGCCGGGGAGGGGACCGGGGAGGGGACCGGGGAGGGGACCGGGGAGGGAGGTGTGCCGGGGAGGGGACAGGGGAGGGAGGTGTGCCGGGGAGGGGACAGGGGACAGGGGAGGGAGGTGTGCAGGGGAGGGAGGTGTGCCGGGGAGGGAGGTGTGCCGGAGAGGTGTGCCGGGGAGGGGACAGGGGAGGGAGGTGTGCCGGGGAGGGAGGTGTGCCGGGGAGGGGACCGGGGAGGGAGGTTTGCCGGGGAGGGGACAGGGGAGGGAGGTGTGCCGGGGAGGGAGGTGTGCCGGGGAGGGGACCGGGGAGGGAGGTGTGCCGGGGAGGGGACAGGGGAGGGAGGTGTGCCGGGGAGGGAGGTGTGCCGGGGAGGTGTGCCGGGGAGGGGACAGGGGAGGGAGGTGTGCCGGGGAGGGAGGTGTGCCGGGGAGGTGTGCCGGGGAGGGAGGTGTGCCGGGGAGGGGACAGGGGAGGGAGGTGTGCCGGGGAGGGGACAGGGGAGGGAAGTGTGCCGGGGAGGGGACCGGGGAGGGAAGTGTGCCAGGGAGGGGACAGGGGAGGGAGGTGTGCCGGGGAGGGAGGTGTGCCGGGGAGGGGACCTGGGAGGGAGGTGTGCCGGGGAGGGGACAGGGGAGGGAGGTGTGCCGAGGAGGGAGGTGTGCCGGGGAGGTGTGTCGGGAGGGAGGTGTGCCGGGGAGGGGACAGGGGAGGGAGGTGTGCCGGGGAGGTGTGCAGGGGAGGGGACAGGGGAGGGAGGTGTGCCGGGGAGGGGACAGGGGAGGGAGGTGTGCCGGGGAGGTGTGCCGGGGAGGGGACCGGGGAGGGAGGTGTGCCGGGGAGGGAGGTGTGCCGGGGAGGGGACCGGGGAGGGAGGTGTGCCGGGGAGGGGACCGGGGAGGGGACCGGGGAGAGAGGTGTGCCGGGGAGGGGACAGGGGAGGGAGGTGTGCCGGGGAGGTGTGCCGGGGAGGGGACCTGGGAGGGAGGTGTGCCGGGGAGGGAGGTGTGCCGGGGAGGTGTGCCGGGGAGGGGACAGGGGAGGGAGGTGTGCCGGGGAGGGGACAGGGGAGGGAGGTGTGCCGGGGAGGGGACCGGGGATGGAGGTGTGCCGGGGAGGGGACAGGGGAGGGAGGTGTGCCGGAGAGGGAGGTGTGCCGGGGAGGTGTGCCGGGGAGGTGTGCCGGGGAGGTGTGCCGGGAGGGAGGTGTGCCGGGGAGGGGACAGGGGAGGGAGGTGTGCCGGGGAGGTGTGCCGGGGAGGGGACAGGGGTGGGAGGTGTGCCGGGGAGGTGTGCCGGGGAGGGGACCGGGGAGGGAGGTGTGCCGGGGAGGGAGGTGTACCGGGGAGGGAGGTGTACCGGGGAGGTGTGCCGGGAGGGAGGTGTGCCGGGGAGGGGACAGGGGAGGGAGGTGTGCCGGGGAGGGGACCGGGGAGGGAGGTGTGCCGGGGAGGGGACAGGGGAGGGAGGTGTGCCGGGGAGGGGACCGGGGAGGGAGGTGCGCTGGGGAGGGGACAGGGGAGGGAGGTGTGCCGGGGAGGGGACCGGGGAGGGAGGTGTGCCGGGGAGGGAAGTGTTCCGGGGAGGTGTGCCGGGAGGGAGGTGTGCCGGGGAGGGGACAGGGGAGGGAGGTGTTCCGGGGAGGGGACAGGGGAGGGAGGTGTGCCGGGGAGGGGACCGGGGAGGGAGGTGTGCCGGGGAGGGGACAGGGGAGGGAGGTGTGCCGGGGAGGGAGGTGTGCCGGGGAGGGGACCGGGGAGGGAGGTGTGCCGGGAGGGGACAGGGGAGGGAGGTGTGCCGGGGAGGGGACCGGGGAGGGAGGTGTGCCGGGGAGGGGACCGGGGAGGGGACAGGGGAGGGAGGTGTGTCGGGGAGGTGTGCCGGGGAGGGAGGTGTGCCGGGGAGGGGACCGGGGAGGGGACAGGGGAGGGAGGTGTGCCGGGGAGGTGTGCTGGGGAGGGAGGTGTGTCGGGGATGTGTGCCGGGGAGGGGACAGGGGAGGGAGGTGTGCCGGAGAGGTGTGCCGGGGAGGGGACAGGGGAGGGAGGTGTGCCGGGGAGGGAGG
>JAXIVJ010016261.1:5000-25000 GCA_036785665.1 Chirona hameri
CACACACACACACACACACACACACACACACACACACACACACACACACACACACACACACACACACACACACACACACACACACACACACACACACACACACACACACACACACACACACACACACACACACACACACACACACACACACACACACACACACACACACACACACACACACACACACACACACACACACACACACACACACACACACACACACACACACACACACACACACACACACACACACACACACACACACACACACACACACACACACACACACACACACACACACACACACACACACACACACACACACACACACACACACACACACACACACACACACACACACACACACACACACACACACACACACACACACACACACACACACACACACACACACACACACACACACACACACACACACACACACACACACACACACACACACACACACACACACACACACACACACACACACACACACACACACACACACACACACACACACACACACACACACACACACACACACACACACACACACACACACACACACACACACACACACACACACACACACACACACACACACACACACACACACACACACACACACACACACACACACACACACACACACACACACACACACACACACACACACACACACACACACACACACACACACACACACACACACACACACACACACACACACACACACACACACACACACACACACACACACACACACACACACACACACACACACACACACACACACACACACACACACACACACACACACACACACACACACACACACACACACACACACACACACACACACACACACACACACACACACACACACACACACACACACACACACACACACACACACACACACACACACACACACACACACACACACACACACAACACACAAATCACCGTCCGGTGCAACGCAGGTGCACTTCATCGCTGCATGAGGCAGCGTTCTAGCGACGATTTAAAATGGCTGGTCGTCATGCCTTGGAGTTCGATGGGCAGTCTGTTGTACTGCATGGCTGCACGACAGCAAAACCTTCGCTTCCCTGCTTCTGTGCGAATGCTGGGTAAGCTTAGGTTGCTGTTTTGCCTAGTTGTGCGCTCTCGCATTTCCTCGTTGCGATGAAACATCCTGGCAATGGCGGTAGGCTCCTCAGTACAAACTACACTGACAGACATCGGAGACTCTTGAGAGTTCTCGGAGACCATACAGGGGTCGATTTAGTCTCTGCAGAGAGACACATTTTACGAGAACTTTCGAGGGGGTCTTTTGGTCTCAATATTTATTTATTTTTGTCAAGGTTCTCAGCGTGAACTATTTAGTCTTGCTTGAGAATGCCTGAAAAAAGTATCAGCGCCGTCCGGGATTGAAACGGGGAGCCTTCACATGTTAAGCGAGCGCTCTACCACTGAGCTACGGCGTGGCTTATATCAGAACAAGCAAAAAGACGGTACCAACCAAAGCAATTGATAGGTGAGGTTGATACTTACCGACTTTCCGTGTATTAATATTGTTTGGTTAACAAATTATGGTATGAAAGTAATATTTACAAATCAAAACGATCGAAAAAATAATAGTTATTCGGTATTTACTTTAATAGAAGTCGGTTTCCGTCTATGCGATTACAGCGACACCTACAGTGCTATGGTGGCGCCATCTGCATGGAATGAATTCAATTTCAGGGTTCTCTCAGGAGATCATCCACTGTTCTCAACAGGTGACTGCTAAAACATCCCGCGGGTTCGATCCTCGATCGCGACAGACTTTTCTAATTCGTTGACTGCCTGATGGTCTCAGAGACATAAAATTGTCAGCTGGAGACATATTTACTCTCAACAACCAACGCGGAGACCATGTAGATGTATCAGGCGAGACCATCCACTGAAAGGTCTTGAAATGGAGACCGTGCAGGTTTCTCAGGGAAGAGCATTCAGCAAAAGTTCTCAAAAGTGTTTCTGAGTGTACCTTGTGCAGAAGCACCAGCGTATCATGGGATGGCAGATCAGTGGCCGACAGCCATCCCAGCGCATCTCGCACATCCGCCACATGGTCATATTTGCGACGGCCAGAAATTACTCGAGCAGCAAAGTTAATTACCTTTTGAATGCAGCCAAGATTCTTCTTTGTGCAGTTTCCGTAAACTGACAAACAGTAGCGGATGTGCGAGAGCACCAGGGCGTTTACAATTGTCACGATGGTGTCGGCTGGTAGTTGGTGACGCGCATGGCTCAGTCCAATCACTGTACTTTTCACACTTTCTGGTGAGGGCCATCACATGGTCATCACAAGTGAGGCATGGATCAAAAATCACGCCTAGGTTCTTCACTTTTTGGCATGGTTTCAAAACTGCATCTCTGAATTTAACGCTGATGTCGGGCAGGTCACGCAGGTTCTGGCGACTAACAAATGCCATAAGCTGCGTCTTTCCGGCATTGACCTTCAGACCATTGGCGGCAAACCAGTCACTCAGAGCATCCAGAGTGACCTCACGTCGAGCAACTGTTGAGTCCAGAGCTGACTTTCGGCCGCTGACCAGCACCTGCGTATCATCAGCATATTGTACGATAAAGCGTCGGGAGCGTGGAGGCTTAGATCGTTCGGGAAAACGGTGAATAGCAGCGGCCCGAGGGCTGAACCTTGGAATACTCCGACATTGTTAGGCAATTATTTTGACAAAACTCGGTGTCCCTTGCGGTTGGAGATTCAGACACTCTGCGTGTGACCCCTAAGATACGAGCGGAACCATCCAGCGTCGATTCCAAGAAGTTGAAGTTTGTCAAGTAATTTGGAGTGGTCGATTAAGTCAAAACATTTGCTTAAGTCTATGAGGCAAAGAAGATAAATTTCGGTGTTGTCCATAGCAGTGAGAATGCTGTCAGAGATGCCAATCAGTGCAGAAGCAGTCGAATGATTTGGACGAAATCCATGTTGGCTGTCAGAAAGAAGGCAGTTGCTATAAAGATAGTGATGGAGCTGACGCTGGACGATCCGCTCAGTGATCTTGGCGAAGATGGGTACTAATGATTTCGGTCTGTATCTTGATGGCATGTTCGGATCACCTGACTTGAAAATTGTCCGTATCAGAGAGTGTTTCCAAGAGAGAGGATGTCGTTTTTGGACAGACAATTGTTGATGACATGCTGGGGGACAGGACCAATGGCATCAAAGCAAAGCCTTACAATCTTGATAGACAGCCCATCAAACCCGCAAGAAGAGGTACCTCGCATTGAAAACACGACAGTCCGGAGGGTTTCGATGTCAGTAAGTCGAACGGTGAACGCACAAGAGCCTACGCGCGGCAGTCGGCACGGTACCTCGCAGTCACCGTCTCTCTCATATACCTCGCGCGCCACCCGCGGACCGACCTGCACGAAGTACGAGTTCATGTCGTCAGGTCCTACAGGTGGCAGCACGGTCTGGGGGACCTTGTCGGCGACGATTGGTCGAATATTACGCCACATTGAGCTGGAGCCTTGTTCTCTAATTTTGCCACGTATGCTCTCACGGCTATCACGGCGGATCGATGCCTTCACTCGGCGATTGGCGTCACGATACAGGTCGGTTTCACCATCGCGCAGCGCCCGGCGCCGCGTGGCCATGAGCTGTTTTGTTTTGTCGGAAACTGGTGGCGCGGTCGGGTTGTGGATTTTGACTCTCCTGACTGGAGCGTGTGTATCGAGTATCGGTGTAAATGTGTCCATAAATTGTTCCACTGCTCCAATGTGCTGTTCGATCTCTAGACAAGTGACCAGTCCGTGGCTAACAATTCGGAACAAAACGAAAACACATCAATACACAGCGTATTGATGTGTTTTCGTTTTGTTCCGAATTGTTAGCCGCGGACTGGTCACTTGTCTAGGGATCGAACAGCACATTGGAGCAGTGGAACAATTTATGGACACATTTACACCGATACTCGATACACACGCTCCACTCGACACTCGATAGGTAGGGCGACACTCGACAACCGCTGGCTTTCTATCAGGGCGGGGCAACACACTCGCAGCTCTGATGAACAGGTGAAGACAAGTGTGCGTGCCAGACCGGGAGACGATATTTACATCACTTACAAGTATGACATCAAGTAAAGAACCAGACGAATATGTTGTGCGATCAATAACCTGGGACAGCGATAAATTTGACATAAACTCAGTTAGTCGGCGACAAGAAGGTTCAGCGGTAGTGGATAAGTCGCAGTTCAGGTCCCCGGTGACGATGACTGGCAGACCGGGATGACTGAGCACGGCGCCCTGGTACTGCCGCTCCAGGTCACTATATACGTATTCGTATTTGGACGACTCGTTAAATGGATATTAGCGCTTTTTCAGGTGACCTGAGGTCAAATGGTGACCTGGAGAGGTGTTGTATTGCGTTGTCCACGTTCGGTGTGTTAACCCTCGCCAGTGCAGGGGGAGGATGACGCCATCCCCCCCCCCTCGGTTTTTGCAGGAATAACTCGCGTAAATATCAACCGATTGCGATGAAACTTTCAGTACCGTGCTGGTGAACAATTTGACACATATTCTGATTTTTTTAGGTTTTAGGTCACATGACTCGTGACCTTTGACCTGTTTTTCAAGGTTATGTTTGGCGCAACTGGCGTCCCGTAGTATTCATCCTTGTAACTTGTGCAGTTTCATAGTGTTTGTTGTTCATGAGCATATGCACAGGTGTTTCCAGGTGACAGTTGTGGTTTCCATTGAGATTGTAACCTCGATTGACCTTTTCAGAGTTCAATCGAGATCACTGACCTCCGATGACCTCATATTCCTTTTTTGGCTTCTGGCAGTTTATAGGGCATTTTGTGACGCTGATTTCAAATATGGGATCCATTTTACATAATTATATGTTCCACTGGGGTCATGCGCCCGAACAGGTCAACCGAGGTCACTGACCTCAAATGACCTGACATGACATGACATGACATGACCTTTTTGGAATTTGGCAGTTTCTGGGACATTTTGTGACGCTGATTTCAAATTTGGCACCCATTTAGCATAATTGCATGATCATTCGTGATTCTAGCTCGATTAAATTCAATATATACGCATTTACAATTTGGTTAAATGTTGGGTCATGGACATGACCTCAGAGGTCACCTAATGCTCTAAGACCTTACAATCGGATATCAATGGCTTGCTCTCATGACAAGCAACACGCTCGTTTTTAAATCGAAGCTCTAGCCCAATTAGGGGCAAAACGCTAGGGGGTCGTACCAACCAACCCCCTCCCCTCCTGTGCACTGTCACGCACTGATCGGACGCTGCACGGTCGAGGGTTAAGGGGACATTCCCACCTTAACACTAGTTTTGAGTTGAGATAGCTAAGTTAGTGGCCTTAGAGCGAAACTTACACACACACACACACACACACACACACACACACACACACACACACACACACACACACACACACACACACACACACACACACACACACACACACACACACACACACACACACACACACACACACACACACACACACACACACACACACACACACACACACACACACACACACACACACACACACACACACACACACACACACACACACACACACACACACACACACACACACACACACACACACACACACACACACACACACACACACACACACACACACACACACACACACACACACACACACACACACACACACACACAACACACAAATCACCGTCACACACACACACACACACACACACACACACACACACACACACACACACACACACACACACACACACACACACACACACACACACACACACACACACACACACACACACACACACACACACACACACACACACACACACACACACACACACACACACACACACACACACACACACACACACACACACACACACACACACACACACACACACACACACACACACACACACACACACACACACACACACACACACACACACACACACACACACACACACACACACACACACACACACACACACACACACACACACACACACACACACACACACACACACACACACACACACACACACACACACACACACACACACACACACACACACACACACACACACACACACACACACACACACACACACACACACACCACACACACACACACACACACACACACACACACACACACACACACACACACACACACACACACACACACACACACACACACACACACACACACACACACACACACACACACACACACACACACACACACACACACACACACACACACACACACACACACACACACACACACACACACACACACACACACACACACACACACACACACACACACACACACACACACACACACACACACACACACACACACACACACACACACACACACACACACACACACACACACACACACACACACACACACACACACACACACACACACACACACACACACACACACACACACACACACACACACACACACACACACACACACACACACACACACACACACACACACACACACACACACACACACACACACACACACACACACACACACACACACACACACACACACACACACACACACACACACACACACACACACACACACACACACACACACACACACACACACACACACACACACACACACACACACACACACACACACACACACACACACACACACACACACACACACACACACACACACACACACACACACACACACACACACACACACACACACACACACACACACACACACACACACACACACACACACACACACACACACACACACACACACACACACACACACACACACACACACACACACACACACACACACACACACACACACACACACACACACACACACACACACACACACACACACACACACACACACACACACACACACACACACACACACACACACACACACACACACACACACACACACACACACACACACACACACACACACACACACACACACACACACACACACACACACACACACACACACACACACACACACACACACACACACACACACACACACACACACACACACACACACACACACACACACACACACACACACACACACACACACACACACACACACACACACACACACACACACACACACACACACACACACACACACACACACACACACACACACACACACACACACACACACACACACACACACACACACACACACACACACACACACACACACACACACACACACACACACACACACACACACACACACACACACACACACACACACACACACACACACACACACACACACACACACACACACACACACACACACACACACACACACACACACACACACACACACACACACACACACACACACACACACACACACACACACACACACACACACACACACACACACACACACACACACACACACACACACACACACACACACACACACACACACACACACACACACACACACACACACACACACACACACACACACACACACACACACACACACACACACACACACACACACACACACACACACACACACACACACACACACACACACACACACACACACACACACACACACACACACACACACACACACACACACACACACACACACACACACACACACACACACACACACACACACACACACACACACACACACACACACACACACACACACACACACACACACACACACACACACACACACACACACACACACACACACACACACACACACACACACACACACACACACACACACACACACACACACACACACACACACACACACACACACACACACACACACACACACACACACACACACACACACACACACACACACACACACACACACACACACACACACACACACACACACACACACACACACACACACACACACACACACACACACACACACACACACACACACACACACACACACACACACACACACACACACACACACACACACACACACACACACACACACACACACACACACACACACACACACACACACACACACACACACACACACACACACACACACACACACACACACACACACACACACACACACACACACACACACACACACACACAACACACAAATCACCGTCCGGTGCAACGCAGGTGCACTTCATCGCTGCATGAGGCAGCGTTCTAGCGACGATTTAAAATGGCTGGTCGTCATGCCTTGGAGTTCGATGGGCAGTCTGTTGTACTGCATGGCTGCACGACAGCAAAACCTTCGCTTCCCTGCTTCTGTGCGAATGCTGGGTAAGCTTAGGTTGCCCTGCTTCTGTGCGAATGCTGGGTAAGCTTAGGTTGCTGTTTTGCCTAGTTGTGCGCTCTCGCATTTCCTCGTTGCGATGAAACATCCTGGCAATGGCGGTAGGCTCCTCAGTACAAACTACACTGACAGACATCGGAGACTCTTGAGAGTTCTCGGAGACCATACAGGGGTCGATTTAGTCTCTGCAGAGAGACACATTTTACGAGAACTTTCGAGGGGGTCTTTTGGTCTCAATATTTATTTATTTTTGTCAAGGTTCTCAGCGTGAACTATTTAGTCTTGCTTGAGAATGCCTGAAAAAAGTATCAGCGCCGTCCGGGATTGAAACGGGGAGCCTTCACATGTTAAGCGAGCGCTCTACCACTGAGCTACGGCGTGGCTTATATCAGAACAAGCAAAAAGACGGTACCAACCAAAGCAATTGATAGGTGAGGTTGATACTTACCGACTTTCCGTGTATTAATATTGTTTGGTTAACAAATTATGGTATGAAAGTAATATTTACAAATCAAAACGATCGAAAAAATAATAGTTATTCGGTATTTACTTTAATAGAAGTCGGTTTCCGTCTATGCGATTACAGCGACACCTACAGTGCTATGGTGGCGCCATCTGCATGGAATGAATTCAATTTCAGGGTTCTCTCAGGAGATCATCCACTGTTCTCAACAGGTGACTGCTAAAACATCCCGCGGGTTCGATCCTCGATCGCGACAGACTTTTCTAATTCGTTGACTGCCTGATGGTCTCAGAGACATAAAATTGTCAGCTGGAGACATATTTACTCTCAACAACCAACGCGGAGACCATGTAGATGTATCAGGCGAGACCATCCACTGAAAGGTCTTGAAATGGAGACCGTGCAGGTTTCTCAGGGAAGAGCATTCAGCAAAAGTTCTCAAAAGTGTTTCTGAGTGTACCTTGTGCAGAAGCACCAGCGTATCATGGGATGGCAGATCAGTGGCCGACAGCCATCCCAGCGCATCTCGCACATCCGCCACATGGTCATATTTGCGACGGCCAGAAATTACTCGAGCAGCAAAGTTAATTACCTTTTGAATGCAGCCAAGATTCTTCTTTGTGCAGTTTCCGTAAACTGACAAACAGTAGCGGATGTGCGAGAGCACCAGGGCGTTTACAATTGTCACGATGGTGTCGGCTGGTAGTTGGTGACGCGCATGGCTCAGTCCAATCACTGTACTTTTCACACTTTCTGGTGAGGGCCATCACATGGTCATCACAAGTGAGGCATGGATCAAAAATCACGCCTAGGTTCTTCACTTTTTGGCATGGTTTCAAAACTGCATCTCTGAATTTAACGCTGATGTCGGGCAGGTCACGCAGGTTCTGGCGACTAACAAATGCCATAAGCTGCGTCTTTCCGGCATTGACCTTCAGACCATTGGCGGCAAACCAGTCACTCAGAGCATCCAGAGTGACCTCACGTCGAGCAACTGTTGAGTCCAGAGCTGACTTTCGGCCGCTGACCAGCACCTGCGTATCATCAGCATATTGTACGATAAAGCGTCGGGAGCGTGGAGGCTTAGATCGTTCGGGAAAACGGTGAATAGCAGCGGCCCGAGGGCTGAACCTTGGAATACTCCGACATTGTTAGGCAATTATTTTGACAAAACTCGGTGTCCCTTGCGGTTGGAGATTCAGACACTCTGCGTGTGACCCCTAAGATACGAGCGGAACCATCCAGCGTCGATTCCAAGAAGTTGAAGTTTGTCAAGTAATTTGGAGTGGTCGATTAAGTCAAAACATTTGCTTAAGTCTATGAGGCAAAGAAGATAAATTTCGGTGTTGTCCATAGCAGTGAGAATGCTGTCAGAGATGCCAATCAGTGCAGAAGCAGTCGAATGATTTGGACGAAATCCATGTTGGCTGTCAGAAAGAAGGCAGTTGCTATAAAGATAGTGATGGAGCTGACGCTGGACGATCCGCTCAGTGATCTTGGCGAAGATGGGTACTAATGATTTCGGTCTGTATCTTGATGGCATGTTCGGATCACCTGACTTGAAAATTGTCCGTATCAGAGAGTGTTTCCAAGAGAGAGGATGTCGTTTTTGGACAGACAATTGTTGATGACATGCTGGGGGACAGGACCAATGGCATCAAAGCAAAGCCTTACAATCTTGATAGACAGCCCATCAAACCCGCAAGAAGAGGTACCTCGCATTGAAAACACGACAGTCCGGAGGGTTTCGATGTCAGTAAGTCGAACGGTGAACGCACAAGAGCCTACGCGCGGCAGTCGGCACGGTACCTCGCAGTCACCGTCTCTCTCATATACCTCGCGCGCCACCCGCGGACCGACCTGCACGAAGTACGAGTTCATGTCGTCAGGTCCTACAGGTGGCAGCACGGTCTGGGGGACCTTGTCGGCGACGATTGGTCGAATATTACGCCACATTGAGCTGGAGCCTTGTTCTCTAATTTTGCCACGTATGCTCTCACGGCTATCACGGCGGATCGATGCCTTCACTCGGCGATTGGCGTCACGATACAGGTCGGTTTCACCATCGCGCAGCGCCCGGCGCCGCGTGGCCATGAGCTGTTTTGTTTTGTCGGAAACTGGTGGCGCGGTCGGGTTGTGGATTTTGACTCTCCTGACTGGAGCGTGTGTATCGAGTATCGGTGTAAATGTGTCCATAAATTGTTCCACTGCTCCAATGTGCTGTTCGATCTCTAGACAAGTGACCAGTCCGTGGCTAACAATTCGGAACAAAACGAAAACACATCAATACACAGCGTATTGATGTGTTTTCGTTTTGTTCCGAATTGTTAGCCGCGGACTGGTCACTTGTCTAGGGATCGAACAGCACATTGGAGCAGTGGAACAATTTATGGACACATTTACACCGATACTCGATACACACGCTCCACTCGACACTCGATAGGTAGGGCGACACTCGACAACCGCTGGCTTTCTATCAGGGCGGGGCAACACACTCGCAGCTCTGATGAACAGGTGAAGACAAGTGTGCGTGCCAGACCGGGAGACGATATTTACATCACTTACAAGTATGACATCAAGTAAAGAACCAGACGAATATGTTGTGCGATCAATAACCTGGGACAGCGATAAATTTGACATAAACTCAGTTAGTCGGCGACAAGAAGGTTCAGCGGTAGTGGATAAGTCGCAGTTCAGGTCCCCGGTGACGATGACTGGCAGACAGGGATGACTGAGCACGGCGCCCTGGTACTGCCGCTCCAGGTCACTATATACGTATTCGTATTTGGACGACTCGTTAAATGGATATTAGCGCTTTTTCAGGTGACCTGAGGTCAAATGGTGACCTGGAGAGGTTTTGTATTGCGTTGTCCACGTTCGGTGTGTTAACCCTCGCCAGTGCAGGGGGAGGATGACGCCATCCCCCCCCCCCCTCGGTTTTTGCAGGAATAACTCGCGTAAATATCAACCGATTGCGATGAAACTTTCAGTACCCTACTTGTGGACAATTTGACACATAATATGAACAAATATAAGATGTAGCTCGCATGACCCGTGACCTTTGACCTGTTTCTCAAGGTCATGTCAGGCGCAACTGTCGTCCCGTAGTATTCATCCTTGTAACTTGTGCAGTTTCATAGTGTTTGTTGTTCAGGAGCATATGCACAGGTGTTTCCAGGTGACAGTTGTGGTTTCCATTGAGATTGTAACCTCGATTGACCTTTTCAGAGTTCAATCGAGATCACTGACCTCCGATGACCTCATATTCCTTTTTTGGCTTCTGGCAGTTTCTAGGACATTTTGTGACGCTGATTTCAAATATGGGATCCATTTTACATAATTATATGTTCCACTGGGGTCATGCGCCCGAACAGGTCAACCGAAGTCACTGACCTCAAATGACCTGACATGACATGACATGACATGACCTTTTTGGAATTTGGCAGTTTCTGGGACATTTTGTGACGCTGATTTCAAATTTGGCACCCATTTAACATAATTGCATGATCATTCGCGATTCTAGCTCGATTAAATTCAATATATACGCATTTACAATTTGGTTAAATGTTGGGTCATGGACATGACCTCACAGGTCACCTAATGCTTTAAGACCTTACAATCGGGTATCAATGGCTTGCTCTCATGACAAGCAACACGCTCGTATTTAAATCGAAGCTCTAGCCCAATTAGGGGCAAAACGCTAGGGGGTCGTACCAACCAACCCCCTCCCCTCCTGTGCACTGTCACGCACTGATCGGACGCTGCACGGCCGAGGGTTAAAGGGACATTCCCACCTTAACACTAGTTTTGAGTTGAGATAGCTAAGTTAGTGGCCTTAGAGCGAAACTTAGGGGGGTAACATTGAAAACAAACACAGATATCTGGTCTAAGAGAGATTCAATTGTGATTTTAAAATTTGGGCCTTAGTAAGGCTCACCCTTATATGGAGTTTTGTACCGATGACGTCAGCTCTCGTTATGGCCGGGTGTACTTGTTTGGAATGAAACCTTGATTTTCTATGATCGCGAATCGTGATGTTTGATTGTTGATTGATGTGTTACGCCGTGCCATCAACATTTGACCAGTTTGAATCTTTTTAAGTCAATAATTTCAATTTAAGAGCAATCAGGTATGCCTCGAATACCCTGTGTTGTGTGTGGCGAATCAAATATTTATACTACGGTGTACAGGTGAGTCGTCATGCTATTGCATTTACCAACAGCTAACGGCCCAACAGGTTCCTATTTTCCTATCAACGTATTTACTAATTATGCTGTGATTATCGTTTCAAATATCACAAGAGCATAAGCCAGACAAAAGGCAATTTGTTTAGCATTAGGAGAAAAAATATTTGGGTAATCAGACGCCTATGACGGATACTTTTGTTTAAAAAAATAAGTGGGAAAATGTGCCACGTGCCATTATTTTAAGATTGAAAAGAAGGTTTATTACAAAATTGACAGAGGAAATTGTACTTTTACGTTACCCTGAGGAGGATTTCAAAACACATTTCACCAAATAAAAGTTGCTTATATTGTATATGAAATGCTGAAACATGCCAATTTTCTGCATTTTGCTCACATTTGGCAGGGGCTATGCCCACTGGTATTCCACTGCAACTGTATCCGCCAGTGGTGTTCTATCAATATGTTTGCTAGTGATGATGTTCATTGTTCAGTGAGCAAAATTTTAAATTATGGAAATGTAAGATTATTTGACCAAAAGTGATACAGGTAGATAATATTCGACTCAGGTAGGTACCTGTCAGTGCACCGTGTAATTCCATTCACAGTATGGCAGCATATGGTAACATCAGAAAAGCAGCTGCAATGTGCACCACAGCAAAAATTCCATATTTCTTCTGACAAAGGCATTAAACCTAACCAGGGTGTGTCAGGAAGCAATTATAATAACATAATCAAACCTGACCTAACCTTTACAGCAATTACGGTTACAGGGACCAACGTTTAGAACAATCCGCTCACTGCGCTGCAGCCCTACTGGGAGCTGTTGTACCCCAGACCCCCAGACCATCTTGTAGACAAAACCTAACCCTAAAGCGTAAATAAGTTGTCCGATGTATTAATGCAACCTAACCTAATCTAACCTATTTATAATAATAACGGCTTCGTCAGAAGAAATATGGAAATGCTGCCCTGGTGCACAATGCCTCTGTTTTTCTGATGTTACCATATGATGATGTGACGTCATACTGTACATAAGATGGTGCACTGACAGAAAGTGTTTTACCCTGTGTCTTACCCCGTGTGACCTGCCACTGTGTCTGACCCTGTGTGACCTGCCACTGTGTCTGACCCCGTGTGACCTGCCACTGTGTCTGACCCTGTGTGACCTGCCACTGTGTCTGACCCCGTGTGACCTCTCACTGTGTCTGACCCTGTGTGACCTGCCACTGTGTCTGACCCCATGTGACCTGTCACTGTGCCTGACCCTGTGTGACCTGCTGCTGTGTCTGACCCCGTGTGACCTGCCACTGTGTCTGACCTGTGTGACCTGCCGCTGTGTCTGACCTGTGTGACCTGCTGTTGTGTCTGACCCATGTGACCTGCTGCTGTGTCTGACCTGTGTGACCTGATGCTGTGTCTGACCCGTTTGACCTGTTGCTGTGTCTGACCCGTGTGACCTGCCGCTGTGTCTGATCCCATGTGACCTGCTGCTGTGTCTGACCCTGGTTGTTGTACGCTGGTTGTTGTACTGTATGTTGGTGTGGTCGTGTCATGACCTGAGCTCCCCCCCCCCCTTGAGTTGACCGCCCCTCTCTACCCACAGGCGGTAAAGAAGCGTCTGCCCCAGTCCGAGTCGGAGCCGAGCTCAGCGGCCAAGCGTCCCTCGAAGGAGGCAGGCAGGGCTGGCCAGCTGACCGAGCGCAGCCAGGTGGCCGCCCGCTTCCGGCCGGCCTACTTCCTTTCCCTTTACCTGCGTTTTTGCCTGAAGCAGATCGTTCTCATTTAAAGAATCTGGATGGCTGTGTTGTACGGTGCCTTTTTTATTTTGCTCGGTAAAGGCTGAATAGGGACACTGTCGTGTGGTTTTGGTAACCACAGGATGCATTTTGTCGCATTATTCGTCAAGGAAACACATTTCGGTTGGATAATAGTTCATCAGTTTGTTGCATCCCAGCTAGTCAAGGGTGGGCACAATGTGGTGTATGATACTGTTAACCGTTTCCTGCACTGCGATACGAAAATAAATGTAGAAAACATTACACTGTCAGCGAAATAAAATCATGCTGGAATATCAAACGGAAGATTTCGTGATCAGTGTCTTAAGTATGGTCTGTACTCTGTACACAAATTTTCAGCGAAATCGAGATACCCGGCGGACCTTCGTATGTATGACCGTCCGTATTTCGTAAGATACGAAAATCCAAGACCAAAAACATTGGATTCGTAATCAGCGCATCGGATATGGTTTGTGTACCAATTTGCAGCGAAATCGACATCCCGGCGGACCTTCGTATGTATGTATGACCGTCCGTATTTCGTAACATACGAAAAATACCAGACCAAAAATATTGGATTCGTGATCAGCGTATCGGATATCGTCTGTGGACCAATTTTCAGCGAAATCGAGATACCCCAGCGTACCTTCGTATGTATGTATGACCGTCCGTATTTCGTAAGATACGAAACAATCCCAGATCAAAAACATTGGATTCGTGATCAGCGTATCGGATATGGTTAGTGTATCAATTTTCAGCGAAATCGAAATGCCTGAAATATCAAATGCAGTTTGATCTGCTCCTAGTTTGACGGTGGTGTACGAAGACTCATACGTTTCAATGGTTGGTTGGTTTTGTATTCAAAGCGCCAGAATTGTCTCGAAAAAAGTGTGCTATATTTTGGCAGCGTAAAGGATTTCTGTATAGCTCTCTAGAGCTCAATATGACGTCATCATCCCAAATTTAAACAACTTAATTTGTATCAAGTTAAGTGTCGTTTTCGAGAGGTAAAAATATCACCATCGTTTCCAGCAGCACTTACTTCATATTTTCGGGTACAACCGGCATATATTTGACAACTTTCAGAAAGGTGGCAATGTCCCTTTAAAGGGAAGGCGATGGTGGTGGAATGGGTTTTCTAGGAGATTTGGTAAAATTGGGAAAACATTATGATGTGCCCCGTCATTCTCCCATAGGTAATAATGGTAACTTATTGTGTGACCTCAGGTCAAACGGTTAACTTGAGGGTCACGTCTTGCGTGTTTCACGATTGGGGTGTTAAAAGGAAGGCACTGGCTGTGAAATGGTTTCTCTAAGTCATTTTGGGAAGAAGTTATGCAGTGGCCCGTTATTCTTACATGGGTCATAATGGTGACTTATTCCGTGACCTGGGATCAAACAATGACCTTGAAAATATTAAACAGTTGGGCTGATTCCCCTAAGTTGTTTAGGGAAAACTTATATGGTATCCCGTCCTTGTCTAATAAGCCGCAATACAAAAATGTGGATTTCACCTGAGGTCAAACAGTCCCATTTTCGGATAAAATATGTCGTTGTTCGCCATCTATGTGCGACTGAGTATGCGCGATGTTGGGCATGTCGTATCGTCCCGCAGTGGAGGCCGCACGCCGCCGCTGCGCCGCGCTGGTCCGGTGTGCCCGAGCCGGCCGCAGTACCAGGGGGACAGGCACCTGAAGCCGAGTCTTGATCATTGATCTCGGCATTGCTCAGCACGCCAGTAGTCAGACACGCAGTAGTCAGACACGCTGGACGTAAGCAGTGAGCATGCATCAGAGTCGAACAGATCACCCCGTTTGTCACACATGTCCATGAAGATAGCAACGTATTCGTATTCAAATACGTATTCAAAGTTACTCCGATTTCGCCCAAACTTGCACACGATGAGCCCAATGGCGTCAGTACGAAGTCGATAAAGTTGTCCGCGTATATCATACACCGTTTGACTTACGGAGGTCACAATAGGTCAAAAATGTAAAATTCGCTTATGTTAGTGAACTGAAACTTCATTTTCGATGTTACATTGAGCAGCCCAGCTTCTCGCCTAATTGACTTATAGAAACGATTCAAATGCCAAAGTACTCGGAACAGGGTGAGGATCATGCTCAAATCGAGCTTCGACCAGTACCGGTCACTGTTTTACCTCAGGTCACAAATGCCGCTTTTTCAATGGGTGATAAATATTTGCGCGGTACCCTGTAACGTCTCAGAAAACGCGTTTATATCTGCAATTGAGCACATACGCATCGGCAAGGGACCATAATGTATGCACAACACCACAGAAGACCTTACTCTGCTACCGTCTGACCTTAGGTCACACAAATACGTGAAAACACGTTTTTGGCAACAACAACAAAAAACGGTACCGCATAACTCCAATACATATACAAGTATTAAACTGGGTATTGGTATTGGGTACTCGCTAATTAAGGTATTAAAGTCTTGTGAACCTCTATATCAAAGTATAAGGGGTTCCCAACATTTTCCCCTTGTCCCCGGTTGACCATCCCAGTACCATAATTTCCCCATAATTCATCCCAGTACCATAATTTTCCCATAATTCATCCCTGTACCATAATTTTCCCATAATTCATCCCTGTACCATAATTTTCTCATAATACATCCCAGTACCATAATTCCCCCATAATTTATCCCAGTACCATAATTTTATCATAATTCATCCCAATACCATAATTTTATCATAATTCATCCCAATACCATAATTTTCTCATAATTCATCCCAGTACCATAATTTTCTCATAATTCATCCCAGTACCATAATTTTCTCATAATTCATTACAGTACCATAATTTTCTCATAATTCATCCCAGTACCATAATTTTCTCATAATTCATCCCAGTACCATAATTTTCTCATAATTGATCCCAGTACCATAATTTTCCCATAATTCATCCCAGTACCATAATTTTATCATAATTCATCCCAATACCATAATTTTATCATAATTCATCCCAATACCATAATTTTATCATAATTCATCCCAGTACCATAATTTTATCATAATTCATCCCAATACCATAATTTTATCATAATTCATCCCAGTACCATAATTTTATCATAATTCATCCCAGTACCATAATTTTATCATAATTCATCCCAGTGCCATAATTTCCCCATAATTTATCCCAGTACCATAATTTTCGCATGGCACATAGATGGCGAACAGCGACATTTTATCCGAAAATGTCACTGTTTGACCTCAGGTCACGTCCACATTTGTGTGTTGCAGCTTATTAGACAATGACGGGATGCCATATAACTTGTTCCATAAACAACTTAGGGGAATCAGCCCAACTGCTTAATATTTGCAAGGTCATTGTTTGACCTCAGGTCACGGAATAAGTTACCATTATGACCCATGTAAGAAAAACGGGCCACTGCATAACTTCTTCCATAAATGACTTAGAGAAACCATTGCACTGCTAGTGCCTTCCTTTTAACACTTCAATCGTGAAACAGGCAAGACGTGACCCCTCAAGTTCACCGTTTGACCTGAGCTCACAAAATAAGTTACCATTATTTCCTATGGGAGAATGACGGGGCACATCATAATGTTTTCCCAATTTTACCAAATCTCCTAGAAAACCCATTCCACCACCATCGCCTTCCCTTTAACACATCGAACATGGAAAACACAATACTTGACCCCTCCAGGTCACCATTTGACCTCAGGTCACCTGAAAAAGCGCTAATATCCATTTAACGAGTTGTCCAAATACGTATCCGTTGTTTACCGGCCGTTTGTGTTCAAACCTACACGAAATGTTGGTGTTTATGGGTGTATTGGAAACCTGAAAGTGAAAGATAAATATTTAGCCGATGAAACGACTTCGGTAAGTACTTTAGGGAAAAGTTATGCGGTAGCCGATATTTGACCATGCGGGCACTCTTTGTCCTCCCGAGGTCAAACAATTGACCACAGCGATAAATGCTTTCAGGTTTCGAATACACTCATAGACACCAGCATTTCGTAAAAGTCTGAACACAATCGGCCGGTAAGCAACGAATACGCATTTGGACGGCTCGTTAACCATATTAGCCGTTTTCACGAAGGATTTTGCGTTTGGGGCGATTGGGGCGTTTGGGGCGTTTGGGACAATTGGGGTAATGGATCTATAGCTTGTAAGAACACGGCTTTTTCCGGTGATTTTTGGTATCGATCACAATTTTATGAATTAATGTATAACTATATGCTCTTACAATGCAATATTTACAGTTAGTTTGCTTTGAATATTTACATTCATGAGCAAATCTGGCAATTTTGGGTTGTGTTAGTTCCTTCTACAAAACATACCGAAAACGCCCCAAAAGAGGCTAAAAGTATACTCGATAATCAGCTTTGATTAAATCAAATACGTAATTAACAGTTAGTTAGGGCAAAACTGAAGATATTAATGGCAAAGAAATATAACATTATGATTAAAAACTCAATCAAATGTCAAAAGCATAGACAGACCTTAATTCAACGTCGCTCCGTCCCGCTGAGATCGTCCAATTTAGAGCGGTAACTTCGTTGGTTTCCGAAAACCGGAACAATCCTAACACATTTCGAGTCACACCGAATTATTTTTATTTTATTAATTGATTAATTGATGAATCTCACAAAAAGCTGAACAGACCTCAGAAAAGGCACCTATAAACCCGTGAAAAATGCGGGCTTTCTGCAGTCACTGGTACTGAAAACCCAAAAATGGCTGCTCTAGATCGAACGGACGCCATTTCTGGGCCCAGACCACGGCTCTGCGCATGCGCAGCGTGACGTCGGGAGACCGGCCGGCTGGTCGCCATGGTGACCAGCCGGCCAGCGCCGGAGCCACGTGTGCAACGTGACGTCAGGCGACCGGCCGTCCCGTCGCCATGGTGACCGGGCGGCGGCGCCTGCGCAGAGCCAGCGCAGAGCCGGGATCAGCATTCCCGTCATCTTACAACAAATGATCAAAACGAAATCGCTAATTATCATTAATCCAACAACAAATGATCAAAACGAAATCGATAAGTATCATTAATCCTTGCTTTCCAAAGTGAATATGACTGAAAATATGAATGGACTAATTCGTCTAGTTTTCATTGAAATAAGCTAATATTCCTGAAAACCATGTCGTTGCAAAATGTGA
>JAXIVJ010016262.1:0-29373 GCA_036785665.1 Chirona hameri
CTCTTCTAGTGACAGAGTGATTTTTAAGCCTCTTCCTAATACCACGGGAGTCTTCCAGGGATCAGCCCTTGGTCCCCTGTTATTCACCATGTTTGTCAACGACCTCAGCCTGCACGCGCTGGACGCTCATGTGACCCAGTACGCTGACGATACCCAAGTCCTTATATCCGACGTCAACCGCAACCTTCCTAGCGTCATCCTTCGCATGGAGACTACACTGTCCTCCTTGTCATCGTGGTTCCATGCACACGGACTTAAACTCAACGCTTCCAAAACTGAAATCCTTATCCTTGGCACCCGACAGAACACTCGTGACCTCTCACCTGTCAGCGTGCGGGTCAGTGGCGAGACCGTTCAGGAGCGCCCGTGTGTTAAAAGCTTAGGTGTACTGTTTGACCGCCGACATAGCTGGGACGCACATGTCAGTGACGTAGTACGTAAGTGTGTCGGCCTTCTGATCGGTCTCCGCCGCCTGAGGCACTTCCTCCCGCAGTGCGTGATGTTGACTTCCTCCCGCAGTGCGTGTTGTGCGCGGTCTGGTCATCTCGCGCGTGAGGTACTGCATCTCGGTTTATGGTAATGGTTCGGCTGCCAACGACACCAGGCTGATGACAATCGTGCATTTTGCCACAAGAGTCGTTACTGGACTTAGAAAGTACGATCACGTATCTCGCTTGCGGGGTGACCTGAACCTCCAAACGCCTCGTCAGATGTGTGATCTGCAAACGGTGATCGTCGCTGACAAAGCATGTTTTCTGAGTGAACCTGCGGATCTCGCCCCCTTATTTTGTACCTACGCCGACGCGCGGACCTGTGAGCGTGCTACGCGACAAGACCGGAACCAGCACCCCCCCCCCCTGCCATGAAAACGGTGGCTGGACAACGCTTCTTTGCTTACCGCGCGACATCACTGCTGAACGCGCTGCCTGAGGACGTGATGGGAATGGAACCGGCAGTGTTCAAGCGAGCCGCCAAGCCTCTGTTGTTGCAATAAGTGACTGTGATATGTGTATGTACGTGTGGTATGTGCATGTGGGACTGTGTTTTCCCACTGTGACACTTTTGACTTTCCTACTGTTCAACTCCTTCGACTAAGGACACAAAATAGCCACGCTTTTATTGTGGAGTGTCTGCTATTGTCAATACAATACAATACAGTCTTACCTGGCATCACGACCGGACTGTCTCACCTGACATCATGCCCGGACTGTCTCACCTGACATCACACCTTCTGTATCACCTGACATCATGACCGGACTATCTCACCTCACATCATGCCCGGACTGTCTCACCTCACATCATGACCAGACTGTCTCACCTGACATCATGACCGGACTGTCTCACCTGATATCACGCATTCTGTCTCACCTGACATCATGACCGGACGGTCTCACCTGACATCATGACCGGACTGTCTCACCTGACATCATGATCGGACTGTTTCACCTGACATCATGACCGGACTGTCTCACTTGACACCATGACCGGACTGTCTCACCTAGCATCGCGCCTGCTGTCTCACCTTACATCATGACCGGACTGTCTCACCTGACATCACGTCTTCTGTCTCACCTGACATTATGACCGGACTGTCTCACCTGACACCATGACCAGACTGTCTCACCTGACACCATGACCGGACTGTCTCACCTGGCATCACACCTGCTGTATCACCTGACATCATGACCGGACTGTCTCACCTGATATCATGACCGGACTGTCTCATCTGGCATCACAGCTGCTGTCTCACCTGACATCACGCCCGGACTGTCTCACCTGACATCATGACCGGACTGTCTCACCTGGCATAACAAATGCTGTCTCACCTGACATCACGCCCGGATTGTCTTACCTGACATCGAATCCGGCCAGGTTCGGCATGGAGCCGGTGGTGCCGCACTCCATCTCCATGTCGGGCAGCGACTGGTTGCCGTAGTCGGTGTAGAACATAGTGATCTCCGACTCCTCGGAGGAGATGAGCGACGTGATGGAGAGCGGGAGCGTGGGCGTCAGCGACGCCTCTTCACAGATGCCCTCGTCCAGCACCACGGTGCTGCCGCCGCCGCGACTGAAGCTACGCGGCGTCTCCTCCTCCTCCTCCATCTCTTCGTCTCCCATCTCCAGCTCCTCCTCAATGTCCTCGTCCAGCCGGTCCAGCAGCTCGGCCAGACTGCTGCCCGCCGTGTCGTCGCAACGCGGTGTCACCTCGTCCTCCTCTTCTACGTCAAACTCCACGTGTGGGTCGTCCGCAACGGCAGACCGGCTTTTCTTAGTCTGCCCCTCCTCGCGCAATGGCGACGTCGATTTCTTAATCGGCCCTTTGGGTGACCGGGCGTCAGTCTTCTTCTTCTTTGGCGGGGGACTGTGAGAAGCCCTCTTTGGTGACGGCGTGCGTGCTACCGGCTTCGGCGATAGGTGAAGCACAATTGGCTTTGGTGACGGACTGCGAGTGACTGGTCTGGGTTTGGCCGCCATCTTGGTTTTGGGTTTAGCCGCCGCCACCGGCCTCGGCAGCGGCGGCGGGGCCGGTTGGGGCTGGTGTCGGCTGTTTAAGTGGCTCTTGGAGCGGCTGCCTTGCGACCTCCTGCTGCTGCTACGATTTCCTCGCTGACGCCGGCATGGTCTCCGAGTGCCCGCCACCCGCCTCCCTAAACAGACACAGGCAAAGTCAGCTCTTAGAACTCTATTGCGGGGAGCGATTTGTGAGTGAGGTAAAGCTATGTTGGCAGCTTTGTAGCCGCCAGGGAGTCGAATCAAAGGAAGATTACGTTTTGTCAGGAATAAGTAAGTCTCCTATTAGCGACAGCAAATGACCGGCCTGGAACACACCTTTGGTTTGACGAACTAGGTAGCGTTCAATACTGAGATACTCCGTGTGTATCTGTATCGGAATCGAGCGTAACACCATGTGCTTGTAGCGTTTACAATACAGGATGGTTTAAAAATACAGTCAGTTTGCCTTTTAGAACAGTCTGAGCTCGTTCGCGTGGTGCCCTGACTGACCTGCCGTCCATCTATGGACCAGGTACTGCATGCGCAGCATTGCAATGACGGCCCAGGCAGCGGCGCGAAACTTGCGCACGGGCTTCAGCAGCCGCCGATAGTCGGGCAGGAAGCAGCCTCCCGTCAACTGCACCATCTTATCCAGCGTCATCGTCTCCGTCTCCTGGTAGCCGCCCAGCAGGATCATCAGGTAGCGCTTCTGCCAGCAGAGCGCGCGCCGGTAGCTCTCGGCGCGCATGTAGCGGCTGTGCGCCTCCTGCACGCGGCCGTCGTCTCCCTCACCCTGAGACGTGACCGGCGCCGGCCGCGCCGCCAGCCGCAGCCGCTCCAGCTCGGCGTCCAGCTGGTCGATGTGCGACTGCAGCAGACGCCGTTCCTGGCCCCACTGGGCACGCTCCGACTCCAGCTGCTCCTTGTAGCGCGCCAGGATCGCCTCGTCCACGGCGGACGCCACGGCCGGGTCGGGGGCGGCGACGACAGGGGCTGGGACAGGGACCGGGACAAGAGTAGGGACAGGAGTAGGGACAAGAGCAGGGACAGGGGCCGGGACAGGGGACGGGACAGGAGCCGGGACAGGGGCCGGGACAGGGGCCAGGACAGGCTCAGAGTCACGGCCAGCCAGCTCGGCGGCCAGTTGCAGCAGACGCGTTCGCACCCGTTCCGCCTCGACATTTGTGTCGACGACAGTGGTAACCTGTAGCGGGGAAGGGGAGTCAGGACATCCGAAATGACGTGTCGCTGGTTTTGCTCAGTTGCATTGTGTTAGGCTCGTCAATCGCATCGTCAACCGACCCTAAAGCATGAGCCGATTAGGCTAATGTATGGAACAAATGAACATCAGCTGGAAACAATTTGATGGTCATACTTAGTAGCACTAAATGTTTTCGTTAACACATGATTAAAGTCCGCTGCATGCATCAACTGTATGCTGCCAACATACTGGAAAGCTAATAAATCTTGCATCAAGGCCAATTAAAGTGACTGGCTGGGAGTTACCCAGTCCGAGTCTGGTAGCCTGAGCTGAGTTCCGGATGTCCTGACTACAAGTTGAGGGCTGCAGTAATTCACAGCGCTGCACGCATCGTTCACTGACCGCCGTGAGCAGCTCAGCCGACGAGCGGCAGAGTTTGGCCGTGGCCTGGCTGTGGTCGGCGGCCGGCCGCTGCATGTCCTCCGCCGCCGACCGATGAGCCGCCTGAACCTGCCGCAGCTCCTGCTGCAGACGCTTCAGCTTCTGCTCCAGCGGCTTGCTGCCGTCCGGACCATTCTTGCGCACCTCTGCACAGGCGTCATCAATCTGGATACAGATCAGCGGTTAGAATATGAAAGGACGTCAAAGCACTCATCATTACGAGTCCAAACGATGAGTTGAAATGACGAGTTGAAACGAGCTTCAACCAAGGAAGAGATATCCCTTTGCCCTCACCGGTGACCATATTGCATTGTTGCTCACCTGTTGTTCGAGTTTCTCGGAGCGCTGTTCCAGCTCAGTGACACGCTGCTCCAGCTGCTGGGCGCGCCGTCCGTCTGGGTGCGCCTGGCCGCGGCCTTGGTCCAGCTCCTGGCTGAGCTGAGCAGCCCGGCCGCGCTCGCACTCGACGCAGGCCAGCATGTCGCGGCAGCGCTGCTGCTCAGCAACCAGCTGCTCGGCCAGCCGCTGCACCGCGCCGCGGCCGCCCGGCTTGTCGCACAGCTGGCTCACTCGCTCGCCGGCTCCGTCCAGCTTGGCCAAACACGCCTGGACACGCTGTAGATCCTGACAGCCCGTGTCTGTCGTCCGAATCAGCTCCTGGCCATAGAAAACTGAAGTTAACGAATGTGAACCCAGGGGGCAGCCAGGGGGCACGTGCCCCCCTTGGGCCGAGGGGCCATCCGGGCCCCTCGGGCCAATGGGGAAGGCCTTGGCCCATCAGCACAATGGAAGCGGCGGAGCGGCCGAGGGGCCCACAAATAGGGCTTACCAGACTTAAGAGAGTTCTTGTTCGGACTGAGGGGCCCTCAGTCGGCCCAAGGGAGCCCTCGGTCGGTCTGGAGGTGCCCTCGGTCGGCCTAAGGGGGCCCTTGTTAAGCTTAAGAGGGCCTCCGGTCGGCCTGAGTGGGCCCTTCCTAGGTTTAAGAGGGCCCTTGCTAGGCTTAAGAGGGCCCTTGCTAGGCATAAGAGGGCCCTCGGTCTGCCCGAGGGGCCCATCCGGCTTAAGAAGGCCATAAGTCGTCCTGAGGGGCCCTTGCTAGGCTTAAGAGAGTCCCAGTCTACCTGAGGGCTTCCGGTCGGCCTAAGGGGCCCTCCGCCGGCGTAAGAGGGCCCTAGGTTGGTTGGACTGAGAAAGCTACGGTTGGCATGTGGGGCCCAGTCGGCCTAAGGCGACCCTCGGTCGGCCTAAAGCTCTTGGTTGGCCTGAGGGGCCCTCAGTCGGCCTGAGGGAGCCCATGCAAAGCACAACCAAAGAGGGCTCCCAGTCAGCCTGAGGGACCAGCCGGCCTAAGGGGCCCTCGGCCGGTCTAAGAGGGCCCTAGGTCGTCCTGAGGGGGCCTAGGTTGGTTGTCCTGAGGGCCCTCGGTCGGTCTGTGGGGGCCTGGTCGGCCTACGGGGAGGGGGCTCCGTTGGCCTGAGTGGCCCTCTGTCGGCCTGTGGGGGCTTGGTCGGCCTATGGGGGCTTGGTCGGCCTAAGGGGGTCTTCGATCGGCCTGAGAAGCCCTTGGTGGGCATGTGGGGCCTTCAGTTTCCAGAGGGAGACCTCAGCCGGCCCGGGGTGCCCACGGTTGGCCTCGGGGTCCTCGGTCGGCCCGTGGGGGCCTTTGCTGGGCTTAAGGGGGTCCCCGGTCGTCCTGAGAAGACCCCGGTCGGCCTAAAGGGGCCTTCAGCCGGCCTAAGAGGGTCCTAGGTCATCCTAATGGAGCACTCGGTTGGTCGGCCTGAGAGGTCCCCGGTCGACCTGAAGGATCCCACCCAGCCAATGGGCACATCCGTTATAAGGGGCCCTTGGACAGCCTAAGAAGATTTCGGCCGCAGCGACTGAACGTTCAGGGAGCCGATCAGTAGGTCGGTGCCCTCCACCGTACGCCGCGAGCCGGGCCGAGATCTCCGTCCCCGCGCTCCGCGCCCCTGGGGCCGCCGGCCGCCGCCACGCCGTCTCGGCTCCTGAGCCAGGCCTCCGCCAACAGCTGGTATCTGGTCAGCCGGCCGCAGGTTTGAGCGGCCCCGGACGGTCGGCGTGACGTCACCGGGGTCACCCCGGCGCGCTGCGGGTCGCAGGGCGAGGTCAGTCGCAGAGCCGCGTCGCCGGCAGTGTCAGCCAACAGCAGCGCGCCAGCCGGCCGAGCCGCCAGGTCACCTCGGACAGCCGGAGGCAACGCGGCGTGACCCGGGTCGCGACCCGGGCCGACTTCGGAGGCAGCGTGACCCGGGCCGACTTCGGGGACCTGGAGGCACAGGTGCAGAGTGTGGTCCTCGATTACCCTACAGTGACTCTTCTCATCTGCGGTGACCTCAACTGTGATCTTTCAAAAAATGCGCCTGCCCCTGCTCGTACCCGTCTGGAGGAGTTTTTATCAGATTACACAATGTGTCAGCATGTAACCACGCCTACTTTTACCTCGGGTTCTCTGCTTGACGTTTGTATTGTGTCTTGTCGTAGCCTTGTTACTGACTGTCGTGCGACTTTTTGTGAGTTTAGTCCGCACCGCATCATTCGTTCCTGCATCAAGGTGCCGCGTAATCGCCGTAGGCCCATCGTCACACAGTCGCGCTGTCTGAAGCGAATTCTCCAGGATGTTTTCCTCTCTGACTTGTACTGTGCGGACTGGGGCAGCGGTTTTAGGTCGCCAACCGTGTCTGAGAAGTGGGATGTCTTTTTATGTATATTTGTGCCCATACTCGACAAACATGCGCCGATACGATCTGTTCGCGTTCGGAACCCGGCCGGGGCGGCCGGGTTCCGATCTCGGGTGTCCCATCTCGGCTGTCACCGGGGACCTCATGTCTCGCCGCCGTGCCGCACTGCGTACCAACGGGCAGAGCTCGACTGAATACCGAGACCTGAACCGCGCCGTCCGATCTCCCATCCACCGAGACACTCGCGAGAGTATAGAGGCCCGGATCAGGGAGCGCGGGCCGCACTCTGTCTGGCAGAGCATACGGAGCGTGGTGGGCGGTAAGCGCTCTGGTACACCGGTGCTGCCTCAGCTGTCCAGTGAGGAACTGAACCACTTCTTCGTCTCCGTCGGACCGCGAGTGGCTGCTGAAGTGGCGGACCTGGGCAGAGCGCGGCTCCTCGGGTACCCTGCCGTCTACCCCGGGTCGGTACTTGTGCTTTTACTATATTACCCATCGATATTGACACTCTGACCTGTACGCTGCTGAGCATAAGGAACTCACCCGCTCGTGGTGCGGATGGTATATGTATCAGAGTTCTGAAGGCTGGATTCCCTGCTGTCGGCGACGTCATTTTGCACAGCATCAACACCTGTCTAATCCAACCAGACTATCCATCTTCCTGGAAACACTCCCTTACCCACCCTATCTTCAAAAACGGCGACCCGTCTGACCCCACTAACTTCCGTCCGATATCTATCATTCCTATAATTTCCAAGGTCGTGGAGCGAGTCGTTCAACGACAGCTCTATCATTACCTCTCTTCAAGCAACCTCCTGTCTCCCAACCAGCACGGCTTCTGTCCACACCACTCGACGGAAACCGCGCTGGTGACTGTCTCCGTCCTCATTCTCACTGCCGCCGACAGCGGGAAGATCTCACTTCTCTGCTTGATAGATCTCAGCAAGTGTTTCGACGTTATTGATCACAGCATACTTCTTAGCAAGCTGAGCTTGTACAGTGTTGACACGGAATGGTTTGAGGCGTACCTCTGCGGCCACACGCAGAGTGTGTCCCTGCGTGACAGTGGTGGCACTGATCGAGTCACGCCCCCGCTCCCGAACACCATGGGAGTGTTCCAGGGCTCAGCTCTCGGGCCGCTACTGTTCTCCGTGTTCGCAAACGACCTTTCACTGCACGCCGCCGACGCCAAGGTGCTGCAGTACGCTGACGACACCCAGGTGTTGGTCTCTGGCAAAAAGCCCGAACTCCCAGCGCTCATCTCCAGCGTGGAAAACTCGCTGGCATCTTTGGCCCGATGGTTCTGCGCGAACGCCCTCAAGGTCAACGCGAACAAAACACAACTCATTGTTTTCGGAAACCGCCAAAATTTGCGCAACCTTCCAAATTTTGAAGTCACCTTTCGTGACACAAACCTCGTCCCTTGTAACGAGGTAAAAAAAAATATGGGCATAATTTTCGACAAAAACCTGACATGGGACAGCCACGTGGGTGCTGTCAGCCGCCGCTACACTGGAACACTTCTGGCTCTGTCACACGTTCGTCACGTGGTGCCTCAGGGTGTCATCAACTCACATGTAACGGCCCTGGTTCTCTCGCGGGTCCGTTACTGCATATCAGTTTATGGTAACGGCTCAAAAAAGAACATAGCTAAGATACAGAAAGTCTTGAACTTCGCTGCCAAAGTTATCTTTGGAAGGAAAAAAATTGATCATGTTTCGGACCTGCGAGAAAGACTGGGCTGGTTGGAAGCCCAGCAGCTTGCGGACTATTCAACACTCTGCCTAACCCACAAGGTGCTCCAGAGTGGAGAACCCGACTCCCTAGCAGCCGTCCTCCGTTTGAACTCGGACGTACGGCAACGTACAACTAGGCAGGACGGTCTGCTCCACGTACCTCGGTCCAGAACCGAGGCCGGGAGACGGCGCTTCTGCTCGAGAGCGCCGGCGCTGCACAACCAGCTGTCATCCGATATGGGTACTCTCAGCGGGCAGCGTTTTCAACCAGCATTGAAACGGCAGATGTGTGCCTGAGTGTGTGTGCGCGTGCGTGTGTGCGAAAATGTGTATGTTTGTGTATTCTACGCTAGCTTTCATTTGACTCTGGAACCCTGCACATGACTCGGAGCCTGAAAAGCCACTGCTGCTGTGGAGTGTTCTTTAAACGAAATACAAATACAAGCTACACTTGCCTGCATGATTTTCTCCTCGCGATCCACCAGCTGCTGCGTGGCCGTCTTGGCGGCGGCAAACTCGTGCAGTCGTGAGTCAAGGCTGGAGCGCGTCTGGTCGAGCCGCTCCTCGGTGCCGCGCAGCTCCGACAGCGCGTGCACCAGGTCTGTCTCCATGGCGCCGACGGGGCCGCGCTGTTCGCTCAGCCGGCATGTCAGCGCCAGCTTGGACTTGTGCTCGGCGTCCAGCGCGGTCTGAAGGTGTCGCACCTGAACCAGCTCCTCCTGCAGACCGCTGGCTAGCTTCGACACTGTGGCAGCGGGGCAGACGGCCACAGGTCAGCACAGCACGCTTTTTATCGGATGGGATGTCTAGACTAGAAGCATTGTGGCTCAAGAAGTGTCACCTACAACGTGACACCGCAACAACCAATATGACATACACACCCAATACACAGGACAATGGTGCGGCGGCACAGTTGTGCCCAAACCCAGGTGTGACTAACCTTTGGTGTTCATCTCGTCCTGTTTGGGTTTGAGCTCCTGCACAAGGCGTGTCACCGCCCGTCGCAGCGTGGCCGTCTCCATGTCCGTCACGTCCACCACCGAGTCAGCCGCCTGCGAGCGGGGCGTCAGCTGGCTCGGCGAGGCGTACGACTTGACGAAGCGCAGTTCTACCAGACTCAGCGCCTGCCGGACAACAGACATGCATGTCACGGTCCGCCTGTCGCACAGAACACTTACTGCAGCCTGCCTGCCATGCTACTCTCAGACCATAATGTGTGCAGCATCGAGAACGGGAAGCTAAAACTAAAAGTTACAGAGGGCAATCAGCCGACGAAGGCACTAACTTTTGGTCATTCGCTCTCCCCAAACACATGCATGACCAGCATACTAGGCATGGCACTTCAAAACACGAAGAGCCAATTGGAGAGGCACCAGCGGCAGCCCGGCCCGCACCTGCAGTCCCTGAGTGTGCAGCTTGGCGAGCAGCTGCTGCAGCCGGCGGCAGAGCTGCGGGTCGAGCAGCTCGTCGGCGCTGCTCTCCTCGGTGGCGGAGGCGGTGTCCTCGACGGGGCGCGCCACAGATGTGCGCCGCACCATCTGCACCAGCTGCGTCTCCACCTCGCGGCGCCGCTCCTCCTCGGTCCGCTTCTCCGAGGTTAGCCGGTCCAGCGCCTTCTCCATGGCGCGCGCCCGCTCGTCGGCCTCGTGCACCTGCCGAGCGTGCAGACACAGGCAGGAGGACTCCCGTCAGTGCGAAAGAGTGGGTGTGGGCGTTGGAGATCACCGAAGGTTGGTTGAACATTGCATAACACTATTCTTTAGAATTGTGTTTCCATTGTGAAACAAACCTGAGCTGTTCGATTGGAGGTGGTTTAACAAAGCTGGCTGGAGATCAGTACATCTTGGATCCAGGACAGGGAAACGGTTTGTTTGCGACGCCACTTTCAGGGTCCCGAGTCGACACCGTTGCCCACCTCCTGGCAAAGTTTCAAGTCTGTGAAAACTCCATTGCACTTGCAATAGCAACATGAAGTTTAACATTGCAAGTCAATGGGGAAAAACTTAAAAAGCCTTTATCTCGAGAGATAAAGAATTGCATAGATTTTGGGCCGTCCATGGGGATGCTCTCAGGCCGCCTGCCGTAAGATCCACTAGCCACTGTAGTCTCTTGGATAGAGCACCTGCCTAGCAAGTGAGCTCCCGATCCGGAAATTCCACAAATCCAAAATTACAAAATCCAAAATTTCGATTTCCATAATCCAAAATTTTCAAAATTCCAAAAGGAGCCGAACATCGAAATTTCAAAAAGTCGATTTTTTTTCTTCTCTCAAACCCCGAAAATGGACTCAACCAACCTTCGGTCCGGCATTGCATAGAGATCTTATATACATAGAGAGGCCCTTCCCATGTTAAACACTTAGTTTCGCGGCGTTTCATTGGAGGTTTTTAAGCTCCTTTTTTGGGAGGACTTGGTGCTCGTGATAAATTTGGTTCATGTCTTCCATTGGTAGGGATGCCTATAAGCTTACAATTTACAACGCTCTCCGGAGCTGAGGGAGTAGAAGTTAAGTTTTATTTTCCTCCTAATTTACATCATACATGCAGGGGCGCAACCACGTCCAAAAAGTGGTACGGACAAATTGCCGTTGGGGCGCCATCGCTCATCGCCAAAAAAAAACTCGCAATATCACAAATGTGTCATCTCTTTAGATGCAGTGTATGTATGTATGTACATACCTGTAATCTACTGTAGTACTGAAAAATAATGTCTCCATCCCCATAATCAATATGAGACCACTGGCGGATCCAGCCTCTCTCCGGGGGGGGGATCTTTTTGTGAAAAAAGTACCCCCATTTTTCCCCTCCGCGGATTTGGGCCGGTCACCTTATTTTGGTATTCGAGCTTAGAAGAAGAAAAAAACTTTTTCGGAGAGAAAAAAACAAATACGCGATATTCCGTAGCATATACACATATAAGTAATAATAACGTTTATCTCCAACCAACTCGCAGGTGCGTCGCCGATAATTTTTAGTGGGGGGTCGGCTGAAATGAAAACAAAAATAACACCCATTTTTTCTGCATGTAAATGCCTTTGCAGCATTTTTAATGTGGATTTTCATATTATGGTAGGTACTTGTTATTTAGCGCCGCCAAGCAGCGCGATTTTTTACGGATTTGCCTGTGCCCTGTTCGGCTGCCGGCTCTCACGCTAGCCAATGCTAGTGGGCTCGCAGGTTGCCTAGCAACGTGCGATTCACCAATCAGGAGCGAGCAAACGATGACGACACGCGCACAGTTTCATGTACGCGTGCCCCCTTACGTGACGTCACGTGCTCGCGCGCGAGCGGCATTCCAGCGATTGAAAAAGAGCGCTAGCATGGCTTGCTAACGGGTTTGCTCGCCGGTGTTCGGCGGCCGCGAGCTGACGTCACTCATTATGACGACACTGCCCTGTGTGACGTCGGTGAGCGCTCTCGCGAGAGCCGGCCGCCGAACAGCGCTCTGATAACACCCAGAAATATAGGCGGTGGGCCTTGTAGAGGATAAGAAGGTAAAAAATGTATTCGTTAAATTCAGCGTTACGACGAACCGAAGACGATGACGATGGCTTCGTTATGACGATGGCCACCGATGCGATGCCACGAAGCGGCGGGACAATTGTAATTTTAGGTCGTGGAAAACAAAATTGTAATATTGGAATCAGACCATGATTGGAGCCAAGTCTCAGGTAACCCCTTTTCCTGGTTCCACATCTCGGTATGATAAAACATATTGAAATGAAGGTAGTTTTGCATATACGTACATTAGCCTCGGATAGTAAATCACGATGACCAGTGGCAGTTAGCGTTCAATAGAACACATGATAATAATAACAATCTGATATACAATCTGGTAGATAATAATCTGATACTCATGCCGTCCAGAAACACAGTGCAGTCCTGGTACTGCGCCGGGTCTTTTTTTGCATCGTTCCGCGAGGGCATTGAGCATGGGTATTGAAAAACCCGGCTTATCATTTATCGATGCCATCCATTTTGCCCATGTTCTCTAATGAGGCAGGCAAACACCAGCATTTCTGACGTACTCGTAAGCCTTTCCGCTATGCATGTGCAAGGTCAATGCAAAGTCCTTCTGCTCCTCGGTGTACTCCTTCATCGGGCGGTTGAGAAGGTCGACTGGAATGTCAGAATAAGCCTCTAGTTTTATCTGTGCGTCTCGGTTTAAGATACGCTGTTCCTTCAGCTTCCCGAGCACTGATGCCATTGAATGGCGTAATCGCGTTTCGCGCTTGTTGACGCTATCGTGCTTGTTTTGGTGCTCTTTAACTTTATCGACAAGAACGTCAATGTGTCTTTTCAACACTTTGGCGTCTGGCAGGTCTGGGTGTGATCGGATGTTACGTCTGTTGTATTCTCAGCATTGACAACTGACTTTCTTGGCACAGCACCTTCTAGCAGGCGGACATGACTGCCGTACCTCTTGGTCACCGCTGGGTCAAAATAGGAGGAGCACACCCTGTCGCTTTCGGTCGGCTTCATGTCATATCAAATGTATCACTTATCCCGCCTGGTATTGCTCATATATATACAAGCCTAACATCTTATAAACAAAACACGTACTCCGTTTTATGTTTGTTAATATTCACGGCAAACTTTGGTATTGCTAACAGGCAATGCGCCAAATCAATTTGTCTGCATCAATTTGATTGCCTACAACCAAAATAAAAATGTTCAATCGTGTCCATTGTTTTTCTGGGGACCTCTCTTAGAAAAACAATGGCCAATCTCTCAGAAAATAAATACAAAACATAGAAAAGTCGTCTTTGTGAAAGAGGTCGCTGACAATGCCGCACGATATTTAGACGCATATTTCTTGCTTAAATTCCTCCAATGAAACGCCGCGATTTCAAGTGTAGGGCCTCTCTATGTATATAAGATCTCTATGCGGCATTGCCCCAAAGCAATGCCCCGTGCATAAGAAGAGGAGCAGAATCTCGTGAAATCTGACCAGGTGTGTAGTCGGAAGTGTAGGTGAATGGTTTAAGGGTGATTTATTACATATAGAAAAGTTACCTGCTCCTTCCAGTGTTCTTCATTATCCTGGAGCTGCTCCAGTTCCGCTACACGTCCTTTGAGATAGGCATTTTCGGAAGCTACGTCTGACTGATTCGCCGGTGGCTCGTCTCTCTTCACATCCTTCTCTAGCTGCTCAACCCGCTCGCTGAAAGTCACACTTTAGTTACAGCTTCAAATGAACCTGCGCACACTTTTAATACATAGCAATACATAGCAATACCTACAGTTTAACTCCTTACGCTTCACTGCCGTTGACGGCGGGGCGTCCGTCACAAAAGCTACCCGATTCAGCTGAGGCTACATGGGTCCTGCCAGGCTCCCGGGCTGGCCACCGACCTGTACTCCTGCAGCTGGCGCACCAGCTGTTCGACGCGCGCCTCCTTCTCGGCCACGCCGGCGCGGCTCTCCTCCAGCAGACGGGCCAGCTGGTCGCGTTCGGCCGTCAGCTGGCCGCACTGCTGCGCCAGCTGCTGCAGCTGCTGGTCGCCAGCCGCCTGCATGCGCTGCGACTCGGCCAGACGCAGCTCCATCTCCGCCGAGCGGCTCTGGAACGACTGCAGCCGCCGTTGCCGGGCAGCGGACGGTCAGCTGGACAGCCGGGCACGACACAGCTGCTACGATCGGTACTGGAGGGCGTGATATCATGAAATGGCGAGTGTCCAGCACAAAAAAAACATGAAAATTCGGACTTTATTTTCTTGTTTTTAGACCCCGACACCTCTTTTGTCTGATAATTTGTTATAAAACAAGCAATTTTGTCATCCCTCCATTCCCCTAAATCTCTGAATTTGGCCACCACGAGCAGGGGCAAATTGCTATCTCACCAGCCGACTTCTGCAAACACGTGCAATATAACATACAAGATAAATGGATCAACTGCAAGTTGAGTTCCGCTGAGACAGGACATACCTCCAGTTGTGCGATATAGCTATCGATCTCCTTCTTGGCGTTTCCCAATTCTTTTCCCAGCCAGCTTTCGGTGTTCTCCAGCTTAGTGACCGTCTCAGACGCTGTCTGTAACAGCACCATCCCTGGTAAGTGGTAGGTACCATGGGCGTCGCCACCACTATACGGACAGTTACGGACATCCAAAAACGTGTACCGACTGTCCATACAAAAACGTATTTGTGACGAATCGTGACGAATTACTTCTATTCATGGAACTTATTGCTCAACAGAAAACACATCTTATTGTCCACTCCCCAACTTGAACGCACACATGGCCAGTTGGAATGAAGTGGTAACGTTTTTCGTCTGGAGTTTGGAATAGGAGTACTATCTGCGAAAATGGTAAGAGGCATTGTTATTTTGCAGGGGCTCCGCCACGGGGGGAGGGGGGCGTATCCCCCCATTCCTGAGCCAGGGGTGAGGGGGGGATATCCCCCTATTTTTTTCCTTCTTAAACTTGACAAGCAACTAGAAATCAGTGTTCAGTGGTACTAATTATTTTGTGTTACCCCTCTCCTGTTCAACAAGCTTTTGTTGACGCTCCACCCCCCCCCCCCTCCCTTCCACTCAACAGCATTTCGCTGATGCTCCACCCCTCGCCCTGCTCAACAACTTATCGGTTTCGCTCACGCTCACGCTCTGTTCCAAGCTATCATAGTTCCCGATGTATTTGGGGTGTTTCTGGAGCGAAGTCCTAAACTTGGAAAATGTGACCTTTGACGACCTCTGGTGACCTCAATATTGACCCGCCTTAAGCATTTCACCCGTAATGATGTCATGTAAGGCATGGGTCACTAAATAATCGTTCGTAACGTTACACTTCCTCTGTACTGACGTTATAAGACTCAAATGAAACTCTGCCGACAGATGACCGCTGCTGGGTGTCGCCACACACCTGCAATCGCTGTCAAATGAAACTCTGCCGTCAGATGACCGCTGCTGGGTGTCGCCACACACCTGCAATCGCTGTCCGAGGTCGCCCTGTGTATCGGTGCCAGCCGAGTTGACCAGGTCCTCCAGACGGGACAGCAGGTCCTGGATCTGGCGGTCCTTGCTCTGTGACTCGTCCTCCACCAGATGGAGTCGAGACTCGAGCGAGCGCAGCCGCTGCAGTAGGTCCTGGGGGCGCGACGCACAGCGGTCAGCGGTCAGCGGCCAGCGGCCAGCGGCCAGCGGTCAGCGGCCAGCGGCCAGCGGCCAGCGGCCAGCGGCCAGCGGCCAGCGGCCAGCGGCCAGCGGCCAGCGGCCAGCGGCCAGCGGCCAGCGGCCAGCGGCCAGCGGCCAGCGGCCAGCGGCCAGCGGCCAGCGGCCAGCGGCCAGCGGCCAGCGGCCAGCGGCCAGCGGCCAGCTGCCAGCGGTCAGCGTCCAGCGTCCAGCGTCCAGCGTCCAGCGTCCAGCGTCCAGCGTCCAGCGTCCAGCGTCCAGCGTCCAGCGTCCAGCGTCCAGCGTCCAGCGTCCAGCGTCCAGCGTCCAGCGGCCAGCGGCCAGCGGCCAGCGGCCAGCGGCCAGCGGCCAGCGGTCAGCGGTCAGCGGTCAGTGGTCAGCGGTCAGCGGTCAGCGGTCAGCGGTCAGCGGTCAGCGGTCACCGACAAACAAAAAACGCTGCTCACTGGCTGTGGGCGTGCGACCAGTCAGTGACCAGTGGCCACTGCTGTCCGATACGAACGGTCACTGATTACAGCCACCAGTGTTCAACGATAGAAAATCACTGGAATGTGGAAAATAAGCAGGTATGCGATAGTTAAAAAAAATATTTTATCCACCCTTAGTGTGTCATGCAAGATCGTTAGATAATCCACACAAAACAGAGTTGACGTACCTGCAGTCCAAAATTAGTTAAGAGTCCTACCATGTTATCGTATCATATTTAGACATACAGCCGTCAGTCATGTAATTAGGTTGTATCAAGCTTGCATGTAGTGTGAAGCGAACATTCCGTTTTTACCTCGATGTCGTTGTGTGCTGATTCAACCGACTTCGATTCCATGGCAAGGAAAGACTCCGGCTGAAAGAATAAAACGCCCAAATCCCATCAGTGTCTGATATAAAAACACCATCAAATACAAACAATGAGAAAGGCGGGAAATATTTGACCTTTGAATTCGAGTCATATGTGTCATCTTCCCGTTTATTTTTATAACGATTCTAACATGCCCATATTCGCCCGCACTGTGTTGCATATAGTGTTTAACGTGCTGCGATGGATATGTGGAGACTGGATAGTGGATATTGCAGCCGAATAGGTACCAGGAGGTTTGCCGGGGCCTTCTGCAGCTGTACTGACCGGCTTGTAGGCAGCAGGAGGCGGCTCATTGGTCGCCTGGCAGCTCTCCTTCGGTCTAAAGTATTCGGCACGGGGCTATGGAACAAATAATTCAATTAAAACCAGATAATCCATACTTGATGGTTAATATGAATAGGTAATAACTAATAGGTAGTATAGGTAGTATAGTAATAGGTAGTATAACTAATAGGTACTAATAGGAATAGGTAACAAGGTAATAACTCCGTCTAACGTATTTTAAATATTGTATGCATTAACACTCAATGGTATAATACAATACACAGTAAAACGCCTTAATCGGCGGTAACCGAGCGGTATCTGTTGCTGATTCAAATGGGTATATATTATTTATATATAAAAAATCAGTTGTATTAAATTGTTCATGATCTCCTTTCTCGAATCCGCCAAAAGAGAGTACGTCCTGAGCGCTGCATGCTTTCAGCGTATAAAAAAACGAATGCTTAGATTAATAATGCCATTTTTGATCAATAATTATTTTTAAATAATAATAACAAACCAGTAAAACGCCTTTTTGTCGATGACCGAGCGAGCGCGCTCTGGTAAAGCTAAAACATGTTTGAAATATGAAACGGTAAGGGAACACACGTGGTAGTAACACAGTCATTTTAGTCCTCAAGAAAAATTGCCAGGCCTCAATGCATGCCAGCATAAAAATTAAGTTGTATTAAATTGTTCATGATCTCCTTTCTCAATTCCGCCAAAAGGGAGTACGTCCTGAGCGCTGCATGCTTCAGCGTATAAATTAATGCTTAGAATAATACAGCCATTTTTTATCAAGAATAATTTTTGCAAGGTTTTTTGTTCATTTCGACGTTCGTGTGTGCCAACTGCCACGCGCTGTGGTACTACCTATATCAGAACGCACCATACCAAAAACAAAATTGATGTGATGGACATATCCAATGGTGAAACCCAATCTCAATCGGAGCAGTGGTTGCAAAGTTATTAGCTTCCGAAAAGCGTATGTATGGCCGGGTCGGGCCGGGTCGGGCCGGGTCGGGCCGGGTCGAATGTACATTTGTCTAGTAAGTTGACGAGAACCCTCACGGGCGCTTCGCGCCCGCTCGGTAATAACCTTATTCTCATAATGCTGATAAATATTTGTAAAAGACAAAGTCAAATTAGGGAGCTTTCGGCTTGCGCCCTCATAAGCCATAAATGTATTATTTTCCATTTTTGTCACCAGTTAGAAAAAAACATAAATATTCAAATATCCAGTAACCTGCATTCGGCACACATGCACTTCCAAGATGGTAGAAATTCAAGTAGGCTGCGCACAGCAACATGCCAATCAATTGGTCGAGTCGGGGTATATGAAACGACTTTTTTACAGAACTATATACAACGTGAAACCAAATACAACCGCGCATACCACATACCTATCTACCTCATATATACATGTATACTATACTTCTATGAATATATACACATTTACATCGAATACATATACAAATAATGCCTACCTCACCTAAAGACGCGCTTCTAGCTATACATATACGCCCTACCGAATATATACAACAATTACCCAAACTCCTTTTTTTCCAATACAGATAAATGGATATACATTACCGCGACTCACACGTGCAGCCCCCTTCTGTCCCACTCCGATTTCATATTCCTAAGTCGATCACCGGATGCCGCAGTCTGGCCGCACATGGGACTATAAAGCTCACATCCACCCGAAAACGCTCGGTCACGGAGCGAACGGGAAGGAAGGAAGGGGGATGCACGTGTGAGTTACCGCGACTCACACGTGCAACCCCCCTCCCCCGTCTGTACGGCTTTTCTACCATCTTGGAAGTGCATGTGTGCTGAATGCAGGTTATTTGATATTTTTTTCTTCTTCTAACTGCTGACAAAAATGGAAAGAATACATTTATGGCTGATGAAGGCGCAAGCCGAAAGCTCCCTAATTTGACTTTGTCTTTTTTTTTAAATACGGCATTATGAGAATAAGGTTATTTATTATCTTTATTGCAATGTCTTCAATTGTTCTCAAAACCGTGAGGGTGGAGCCTTTTCCGAGTCGGCCTTTTCTGAGTACAATATAAAAAAAAACTTATCCACGCACTCCCAGTGCACAAATACAAGAATGATTTTTGTTCATTTCCACGTTTGCGTGTGCCACGCGCTGTGGTACTACCCCTATCAGAACGGATCATACCGAAATCGAAATTGATTTGATGGTCCTATCCAATGGTGAAAACCCGATCTCAATCGGAGCAGTGGTTTCAAAGTTATTAACTTCCGAAAAGCGTCTGTACGGCCGTGTCGGGCCGTGTCGGGCCGGTTCAGGCCGGGTCAAATGTAAATTTGTCTAGTAAGATGACGAGAAACCTCACGGGCGCTTCGCGCCCGCTCGGTAATTATTCCTATAATCATCTGCTGACGCGCTTTCGCTATGCATCATTTTATTCAATGAGTAACAGATATATTTATGAATACAGAGATATTTCACTAAATAATCATGCTCTTTGATTAGCAGGCAATTTCGCCGGATGAAGACAGATTGTATGTAGTTGCAGGGAGAATGACGCCTCAAATGAGACAGATATCGGAGCAGTGTCCTGGCATTGGGAAATTTGGGTGGAAAATGACACCCTATGGATACTATTTTTCCACTCTTTGTACTGAGTTTTACTGTAAATTTTCCACTCCTTATTTTAAAATGTATTGGATAATTGGAAACCTGATACTGATGTATGCATGTAATGATAGGTACAGCCTGTGGATGGAAAGACAGGTAAGAATTCGCATAGGTAATAACTATTTTTTTGTGAGCAGGTAATTGGGTGATAAAGTATGGTATAAAAAAAAACATGGGATATATGTTTTTTTTTGAATTTTCCACTCTTTATACATATATTTAGTCAGAATTTTCCACTCCGCACCCCAGCTCCAAAGCAATTCCAGGAGCCTGCCTCGGAGGGTGTCCTTTTACCTCGGAGGGTGTCCTCTTACCTCGGAGGGTGGAGCCTTTTCCGAGTCGGCCTTTTCTGAGTCGGAACGTCGCGATTGCGAAGACGTTGGAGTGGGAACACTGATCTGTAAATAGCCGTGCCTGCGTTATACCTACATGCGATACGTGCTACACAAATATTCCCATTTACTGAAAGCCTCTCTGACGCACTTTGAGTGGACATGATTAACACTTTACATCACTTATGTTGTTGTTACCAATACATGCATGAGCATTGTGGAATATGCTTACCTGGTCGTCCATTTCCACCAGTGGCGGCTCCTGGTAGTCGTCCACAAACTGTGCTCCCTGCGGCTCTCTGTACGGAACCGACGCCTGTAGGCAAAACAAACAGACAGGTAATCAACATTGTTGCTCCCTGCAGCATACCCAGAGGTTGTATGCCATGTTTTACCGTGTGGTTACATTTCTTGATACTGGCACTACTGAGAAAAGTCGCGGTTTCTTCACGTTACTGGCTGTACAATTACAATACAATTGTGTACAATATAATTTCGTCCTGAAGCAAAAGCGATATATTTACTGTGGCAATTAATAGTTCCACGAAACAGTGGCGGCGGAAGGTATTTTCGGATGAGGGGTAAAGAAACCCAGGTGGCCCCTCAGCAACCACCCCCCACCCCCCCCCCCCCCCCCAAGCACGAAATGGTATCTCGGATTTAGGCCACTATATTTTGCAGGGCCTCTAAATGGTCGCAAAAAAACGTCGGACAGGCCCATGTTGAACAGAAGCTATGCGTAGATTGCCTGATAAGTTCGTAGTCTGATGCAAAATAATTTGCGGCAAGTTCGAGGGCCCCTCATGCCTTCTGAGGGCCCCGTTAGGCCTACCGAGGGCCCCCTCAGGCCGACTGGGGTCTTCTGTCGGCCTTACATGGCCCCTCAGGCTGGCTGGGGGCACCTCGGGGCGCTCGGTCATTGTTTTCGGTTAAAAAAATACAATCGAACTATCTTCTTGGAGGGTCCCTCTTCCAAATTTATGGGGGGGGGGAACCATATGTTTGCCACCCCCTCCCAACTTCTTAAGTGGGGGGCAGCTGCCCCCCCCCCCCCCACCCCACCCTCTTCCGCCGCCCCTGCCACGAAACCGTTTGATCCGTGAAAAGAAGACATGGAAAGCAAAACAGATTTGCTAACAGGTATCACGTTTTCTGTCATTTAGAGGATGAAATTATGATATTATTAGATTCGATTATTATTAGTATTATAGCACTGCATTTATTAGAGATTAATCACGTAATACAGAGATAAAATACTTAAAACAAAGCTGATCATATCAAGCCACAGAGTGTAATGCTACGCTTTTCAGTGGTAGTGATCTGTGACGCCACTTCTGTTCGGCTGCTGTGTCGGTCAACTGACAGTGGCCAGCCATCAACAGGTACTCACCCGGTGTGTCCAGGGCAGATAGCATTGCTGGTCGCCGGGGCGCGGTGTGACCCGGCCGTGCGAGCCTGCCGACGAGAGCGCCAGGTTCGGCTGGCTCGGTGCCGTCGTGCACATCTCCATCGAGTAGAAGCGGTTTTTGGGCACGCGCACGGCCGGCACCGAGTCGGACGGCCGGCCTCGCCGCCGGCTGGCGCTGTCTTCCGACTCGGAACTGCTCGTCAGCTTCTCCAGGAAGGCCGGAAGGTTGGGTGACGGCGTTAGCGGCCGCTGCTCGCCCAGGGTCGCCGTGCCCGCCTCGAAGATGCGCTCCAGACTGCGGCTCGTGTCCGGGCACGGGCCATCGAAGTTCTCGGCCGAGTCGGCGGCGGCCGCCGGTGCTGCCGGTGCTGTGCTTCCGGCGTCGGCGAACACTCTCTGGAAGCCGTAGATGCCCTGTGCAGGCTGATATCCGCCAGCGAGGCGTGGGGTGATGGCCGGGGAAGGGTCGGCGGACGACACTGCCTGACTGCCCAGATCCTGTGAGCTGCGTGGAGATGAGATCGAGGCACGGTCGTGTCCGTACCACATCTGCGGCGGCTCGTAGCCCTGCGGGTACCGCTGGTAGCCGTACTCGCCCTGCGCCGGTTCGTAGCCTTCGCCCTCGGTTCCGTGCGGTGGCTTTCTATGCGCCATGTACGGAATGCCTTCCTCGAACAGCGCAGCCATGGTTCGTGTGGTGTCCGGACTGACAAAGTCGAAGTTCTCGTCGCTGGCGGGTTGAGCGGCGGTTTGCTGCAGTCGCTCCTGAGAGCCGGGCGTTGGAGGCGTCGGCGCCGGCGCGTCCTTCACGTGGTCCCAGCGCAGGCCGTGCGTGTACTGACTGACCGGAGCAGAGACGGCTCGGCCGGGTGTCGTCGCCGATAGGTCCTCCCTCGAGCTGGGCGTCTCGGGCGTCTGTGGCCAGTCTTTGCCAGGTCCATCCCAGCGCATACCCTGTGTATATTGCAGCGCCGACAGGTCCTCCCTCGAGCTGGGCGTCTCGGGCGTCTGTGGCCAGTCTTTGCCGAGGCCGTCCCAGCGCAGGCCCTGCGTGTACTCCGCCATGAGCTCGGGCGCCGCCTGGGCCGCCGCGCCCGACACGTCCTCGCTCGACCTCGGCGTCGACGGTGTTGGCGGCCACGTGTCGGGACACTGCCAAACGCACAGACCCTGCGTGTAGGTGCCGTCGGAGGGCGGCAAGTGCTCCAGGGATCCGCGGCTGGGCGGGCCGAGCGGCGGCTGGAAGCCGTACATGCCCGACGCCGGTATGTACTCCATGCTGCGCGAGGCCGGCGGTGTCTCCGCGGAGCCGACCGACGTCTCCGACCACCTGCTCAAGTCGTCCTGACAGGTGGCTGCCAGCGCCTCGTCGTGGACATCTGACGCGGGTCGGTGTTCTTTTGCCCCTCCCGCCGCAGGACCCGCCGTACCGCTGCCACTTGCGGCAGTAAGCTCGCCGCCGTGTGGCGTGCCGTCCTCGAATATCTTCGCCAGTGTTTTGGTGGTGTCCGGTTGGATGCCGTCGTAGTTTTCCTCGCCAACGGCGCCTGCCACCGACGACGGCTCGGCGACAGAGGTTTGTTCTCCAGCTTTCTGTCCCGGCAGCGAGGCGCGGTCGTGTCCGTACCACATCTGCGGCGGCTCGTAGCCCTGCGGGTACCGCTGGTAGCCGTACTCGCCCTGTGCCGGCTCGTAAGACTCGCCCTCATCCTGACCAGTTCCAGGTCGCCTACTATCGGCACCACCCCCGGAACCTGGACCAGACTCCTCAGCCTGCACTGGATATGGAGTTCCGTCCTGAACTATCTTAGCCAACGTCTTTTTGGTGTCCGGACTGATGGATTCATAGTCCTCTGTTTCACCGGACGCCGGTTGATCAGATGGGGCCGGTGCCCCGTCGCTGGAAGCTGGCGTCCCGACAAGTGTCTGTCCTGGCAGCGAGGCACGGTCGTGTCCGTACCACATCTGCGGCGGCTCGTAGCCCTGCGGGTACCGCTGGTAGCCGTACTCGCCCTGTGCCGGCTCGTAGCCTTCGCCCTCATCTTGACTAGTTTCAGGCGGCCTACCATCGGCACCACCCCCGGAACCTGGACCAGATTCCTCAGCCTGCACTGGATATGGAGTTCCGTCCTGAAATATCTTAGCCAACGTCTTTTTGGTGTCCGGACTGATGGATTCATAGTCCTCTGTTTCACCGGACGCTGGCTGGTCAGTTGAGGCTGTCATCGCCCCACTTGAATCAGGTATCCTGACAGGTGCCTGCCCTGGCAGAGAGGCTCGGTCGTGCCCGTACCACATTTGTGGGGGTTCGTAGCCCTGTGGGTACCGCTGGTAGCCGTACTCGCCCTGTGCTGGCTCGTAAGCCTGCGAATCAGGCCCAGACTTGGGTATGGAGTGGATGTCGGTGCCTTCCACTGGATAAGGAGTGCCCTTTTCAAGTATGGAGGCCAACGTACGAGTAGTATCTGGGCTTACATAATCGTAATCGGCGGGGTCTTGCGATATCGGAGCCGTTTGGTCAAGTTCAGACTGTGGCAGACGACCTTGGGAAGGCAGCGAGGCGCGGTCGTGTCCGTACCACATCTGCGGCGGCTCGTAGCCCTGCGGGTACCGCTGGTAGCCGTACTCGCCCTGTGCCGGCTCGTAAGACTCGCCCTCATCCTGACCAGTTCCAGGTCGCCTACCATCAGCACCACCCCCGGAACCCGGACCAGACTCCTCAGCCTGCACTGGATATGGAGTTCCGTCCTGAAATATCTTAGCCAACGTCTTTTTGGTGTCCGGACTGATGGATTCATAGTCCTCTGTTTCACCGGACGCCGGTTGATCAGATGGGGCCGGTGCCCCGTCGCTGGAAGCTGGCGTCCCGGCAAGTGTCTGTCCCGGCAGCGAGGCACGGTCGTGTCCGTACCACATCTGCGGCGGCTCGTAGCCCTGCGGGTACCGCTGGTAGCCGTACTCGCCCTGTGCCGGCTCGTAGCCTTCGCCCTCATCTTGACTAGTTTCAGGCGGCCTACCATCGGCACCACCCCCGGAACCTGGACCAGACTCCTCAGCCTGCACTGGATATGGAGTTCCGTCCTGAAATATCTTAGCCAACGTCTTTTTGGTGTCCGGACTGATGGATTCATAGTCCTCTGTTTCACCGGACGCCGGTTGATCAGATGGGGCCGGTGCCCCGTCGCTGGAAGCTGGCGTCCCGACAAGTGTCTGTCCCGGCAGCGAGGCACGGTCGTGTCCGTACCACATCTGCGGCGGCTCGTAGCCCTGCGGGTACCGCTGGTAGCCATACTCGCCCTGTGCCGGCTCATAGCCCTCCGGTGGAGATCCGCCCTGGTCATAAGAGCCCGCCCCGCCGCCGCCACCCCCGCCTTCGCCGCTTGCCGCCCTTCCGGTGCCTGCCTCGAATATACTGGCCAGCGTGCGTGTCGTGTCCGGGCTGGGACCGTCGTAGCAGGGCTCTTCCCCGTCCTGCGGCACCACAGAAGTCATATCAGACGTTTCCGATGCGCTGGTCGGGTACTCGGACTCGGCCTGTGACTGGGCGTAGTCGGACATGGCGTACGTGCCTGTCGCCCTCTCAGAGTCCGCGTCGGAAGGCAGCGAGGCGCGGTCGTGTCCGTACCACATCTGCGGCGGCTCGTAGCCCTGCGGGTACCGCTGGTAGCCGTATTCCCCCTGTGCGGGCTCGTAGCCCGACTCGGCTACCCGGTCGGGCTCGCCGTCCCGTGGCGACGAGAACGGCTCGGAGCAGGCGTCGGCCGCCCGCTGCAGCGCCTCGCGAGGCAAGCACGGCTGCACGCCCTCGTAGCGACTCATGAGCCGCGCAGAGCGTGACGGGAACCGCTCCCGCTCGTGGTACGAGCCCGGCCGACTGTCATCCGTCAAGCTGTGGCCGCTCGGCGTCCTCGAGTACGGCTCGTCGGCCTCCGGCGAGAACGCCGGCTCCACCACGCGCATCGGCCGCTCGTGCTCCGATTCGGGCTCGTGCTCCGAGGCGCTGCTGTCGCCGAACATCTCGTTGGCCGACTGGAAGGGCGTGTAGTAGTCCTCCTTGGAGCAGCACTCCTGCGGCGGCGTGTAGTAGATGCTGGGCGCCTCATGCATGACGCCCTCGTCGAAGATGCGCTGCAGACTGGCGGCCGTGTACGGCGTCGGGCCGTCGTAGTCGGCGGCGTCCGGCGGCGGCTCGTAGACAGGCGTGGCCCTGCTGCCCCCGGTCGGAGCCGTGTAGTTGGACGCTGGCTGGAAATGGGGAATGGCTCAACAACATAAATAGGTTTTACTGGCGCTTAAACGCGTAAGTTATCCTGTGTAACAGCTGGGAAGAGTAACAGTGACAACGAAGGCACAGACAAGTACACAAAAACAAAAACTACCTATGAAACGTTGCAACATTTTAATCATCTTATATTAGCAATGTTTTGGGAGACATTTAATTTCATTTCAGCAAGTCGGTTGATGGCACGTTCTTACCCGGACATTCCAGGGCAGGTTGACCTCTCGTCTGGGGCTGTCGTCCTCCTGTCCCTGGACCAGCGTCTCGGAGGACGAGTGTTCTGCGGGCGGAGCTGCCACGGAGGAGCCGGGCCGCGGCCGGTCACGCACCAGCGTTTCTCGCGAGGTCGGCGCCGGCGTGGCGCAGCTGCTGCCGGGCCAGTCGGTGGGGCCCGTCCAAGCAAGGCCGGCCGTGTAGCTGGACGGCTGGGGCGGCGCGCCGTGCCGCACCACCACCGTGCGCCGATCCGGGTCCACCGTGACAGTGTCGCGCGAGAGCGGCGTCGGCGGCGACGGCGGCCAGTGGAGTGGGCCGCGGGTGTAGCCGGTGGGCGCCGGATGGCCGCCGCCGGACGAGGAGGACGGCCGCGACTGCGGCACGCGCGCCATCATTTGCTGCGCCACGCCGCGAATCCTCTCCTCGGACGTCGGGCCGTGCGGCTCGTGCTGCTCCTGTGAGCGGTTGGGTGTGGCGCGGCTGGCCGGCCAGTCGGACGCCGCGTCCCACCTCAGACCCTCCGTGTAGTCGGCCGCTCGGCTGATGTCCGAAGTAATGGGACCGTAGTTATCGGCAGGTGCCGTGTGCGGCGACTCGCCTCCGACGGAGACCGGCGGCAAGGTGGTGGCACCGCTGCCGGCCGGCGTCGCCTGAGAGCCTGGCCACTGTGACGGCGCGTCGGCCGGGTAGCTAAGGCCGCTCATGTATAGAGAGCCGGCCGGAGCGGCAAGCTCGCTGCCTCCTGACGGAGTCCTCTGCGCGGGCCACGCTCCGTCCTTAGGGGGAGCGGGCGCGGCCCGAAGCGCGTTTTTTGACCGACTGGAGAGCGTCGCTCGCTGCAGGTTCTCCTGCGAGGCGGGAGTAGGCGGGGTCTGTTGGCCCGTGTTCCAGTGGGCCGGGCCGATGTCGTGCCAACCCAGGTTGGTGGCGTACATCATCGGAATAGCGCTGTCCGAGACTCCAGAGCGCGCGCTGACCCCGCCTGGCGCCAGCGAGTCCGGCTGGCCGAACCCGCGGCCGAACGCCGACGACGAACGCAGGTCCTCGGCACCCAGCTGGAGGGCACGGGCCACAGGCGTGAGTTGTCATTGTCAGAAGGCTCGCATGAAAACAAGGGCCGTGATCTTTGCGTGATGATTCCCGATAACTGTGTATGTAGCCTCAGGATAGGGAGCTGCTGCTGGCATCACAATTGCGTATGCTGTGCTCCGTGGTCGCACTGAGCCACACTGCATAGTGCATACGTAATTGTGACGTCAAGAGCAGCTCGATAGCCTGAGACTCTATCCACAGTTATCGGGGATCCTCAACAATTATCACGCAAAGAACACGGCTAAGGTGTAAAAATAGTTTGGCACGGCTGTTTGGAGGAACAAGTACCTAGTATGGTGCAATGAGCAACAAGCAGAAATTTATATTGGCTGAGTCATAACGGAATATGCATAATTCCATGTTGCGTTGTTTCTTCGTGGACTATGGCATAGCAAGGTTCGTAGACGAAACGTTCGTAAAGAAATGGTCCAATCCGTACCTACATGAGCAATTTGTAACGTGTTATGACGCTGTAGACGTTAGTTCAAAATCGTAGAAAGATTATAAACATGTTTACATGTTTTTTCAGAGTTCGAAGATTTCCACCGGGCCGTCGCTCGGAAAGTGGGAGGAGCGTGTGTGTGTGTATATGTGTGTGTGTGTGTGTGTGTGTGTGTGTGTGTGTGTGTGTGTGTGTGTGTGTGTGTGTGTGTGTGTGTGTGTGTGTGTGTGTGTGTGTGTGTGTGTGTGTGTGTGTGTGTGTGTGTGTGTGTGTGTGTGTGTGCGTGTGCGTGTGCGTGTGCGTGTGCGTGTGCGTGTGCGTGTGCGTGTGCGTGTGCGTGTGCGTGTGCGTGTGCGTGTGCGTGTGCGTGTGCGTGTGCGTGTGCGTGTGCGTGTGCGTGTGCGTGGCCGTGTGCGTGTGCGTGTGCGTGCGTGCGTACGTGCGTGCGTGCGTGCGTGTGTGCGTGCGTGCGTGCGTGCGTGCGTGCGTGCGTGCGTGCGTGCGTGCGTGCGTGCGTGCGTGCGTGCGTGCGTGCGTGCGTGCGTGCGCAGGTGTGTGTGTGTGTGTGTGTGTGTGTGTGTGTGTGTGTGTGTGTGTGTGTGTGTGTGTGTGTGTGTGTGTGTGTGTGTGTGTGTGTGTGTGTGTGTGTGTGTGTGTGTGTGTGTGTGTGTGTGTGTGTGTGTGTGTGTGTGTGTGTGTGTGTGTGTGTGTGTGTGTGTGTGTGTGTGTGTGTGTGTGTGTGTGTGTGTGTGTGTGTGTGTGTGTGTGTGTGTGTGTGTGTGTGTGTGTGTGTGTGTGTGTGTGTGTGTGTGTGTGTGTGTGTGTGTGTGTGTGTGTGTGTGTGTGTGTGTGTGTGTGTGTGTGTGTGTGTGTGTGTGTGTGTGTGTGTGTGTGTGTGTGTGTGTGTGTGTGTGTGTGTGTGTGTGTGTGTGTGTGTGTGTGTGTGTGTGTGTGTGTGTGTGTGTGTGTGTGTGTGTGTGTGTGTGTGTGTGTGTGTGTGTGTGTGTGTGTGTCCAACGGAGCATATTGTCGCAAAGAGCCCAAGAGGCTGGGCCGATTTCGACGCGGGGAGCACCGTTCGATGCAGCAAAACGGAGGACAGATGATAGTACCATTTTCTGGTCAATCGATGGCACGTGGCACGTGCCAAGTGCCAGAACGTGGGCGCCATCATTTTTTTATTTTTTCGTCTCCTCAGGTCACACGATTGGTGACACAGACTTGATACTCGTAAGTCACTTGCGCAATACAGCGGCCCAAAATCCACTAATGGCCGCCGATCCTGAGGGGAAAAAAAATAAACCCCCCCAGAGGGTAAAACCAAATTACGATTTTGACCCCAAGGCGGTGCCCCTTCGCATTGCCGGCCTCTAGTCTTATAACTCACTAGAGGCCGGCAATGCGACCGGGGCATTGCCTTGGGGTCAAAGTCGTACGATAATTCCGTAGTTTGGCCCCAGCCGGCCAGGCCACCGCTGACTGGCCGTTGCAGTGACCTCAGACTGTGACGTCACCAAATGCCGCCACTGGGCGGCGTGCCGGCCGACTCTCAGTGCTCTGCGGCGCAGTATCCTGATGTGCGGCACAGTATCCACGGCCGGCCACCACCAACTGACAGCGGAGGCCCGCGTCTTCAAAATCGTAATTTGGTTTTACCCCCCTGGGGGGTTTATTTTGCCCCCCCCCCCCCCCCCCCCCTCAGAATCGGCGGCCATTAATGGATTTTGGGCACCGGTAACGCGCACATGACCTGGGAGTAGCAAGTCAGTGTCACCAACCGTGTGACCTCAGGAGGCGAAAAAGAAGAAAAAAATAATCTGGCAGATGCTCTTCTTGGCGGTACCCAATTGTTAGACCAGGGCCCACTCCCTTCATAAAATACTATCCTTCAAGCGGGCTACATGTTTAGCTAATCTGCCGAGTTCCGAAAAAAGGCGGCTCGAAGGCAAAGACGCGGACATCGGCACCCGGAAGCTGCTCCAGCGGTGCCCAAGTTGCTGGACCGAAAAGCTAATAGTGGGACCAGGCCAGGACTATCTGCCCCAAGCCATCTCGCCCCAGGCTCCTCCAGATCCACAGGGACCATTTATGGGGGGACCATTATTATTAGGAACC